>JAOVVB010244344.1:0-21434 GCA_028570985.1 Heterobranchus longifilis | reverse complement strand
GAGTCTAGACCTGAGTAACTGATCAACCCCAGATCATAACACTGTCTCCAGAGGCTTGTACAGTGGACACTATGCATAATGGGTGCATTGCTGTTGCAGAAGTGGTTATGTGATTTTCCTATAGACACACAGCTGTTTAGTCCCAATCCCTTGTGTCTCATCACATTGTGTGTGGTTGTGGAAATGTTCTTACTTTTAATTTTTTTACCATGCAACTTCATTAAGTGATCTCCATTCATGATTTAGGCTTAGCACTATCCTTCCAGATTTTGTAAAAGAAAAGTTGTAAAAGAAGGAGTTGTTAGAGGAGAAACTTCTCAAGTATTTGCTTATTTAAACCCAAGTAGGTCCATCATTAGATTCCAATTAAGATCATATTTATTTAGACTCATCGCTATGAGTCGATTCTTTCGGTTCCCAAACGACCCATTTGCTGCATTTTATCTAAACTGGAGAAATTTGCATTATTTTCACCACTTGTTCAACAGCTAGGATGTTAAAAACATATTTTAAAGGAAGCAATATAAGTTCTCGTATAAGTGAGTCGCGTCTCTGCGTTCACTTAAAAGAGTTGTCTCTTCAACTACATCATTAAAAACCTCCACCATTTATATCTTTCCACTAGATGGAGGTGTGTAACTCATTACATCTCTCTGAAGACAGTTTTCCGTCTCACAGCTGCTCGAGTCTTCAGTTCCTAACCAGAACAAAACGAGGTTTAACCACAAAACCCGACTGGAATCTTCCAAAGAATCTCTGAACCTCATATAGTTAACTGTGTAGTCACACTTTGAGATGCACTGCAGTTACCCAACTGATTATAAAACACACTGATGTGCTAAACTACTGCGCATTATCACATAACCCAATAAAAATAAAACATATGGCAATAAGACAATGCATTTTTTCCCTATTTCACTCGAGGAATGTTCAAATGAAAGTCGGACTTTAATTGTACAGAATAACAGAACACATTACTGAGAGTAAAAACTCCCTTTATTTCTCTATATAATCCCCTGATACACTAATGCACTTCACCATCAAGGTAGAAAGTTTACTCAGTACGCCGGAGCCATGTTCGGTCTCCCTGCTTCATGTCTGAAACACTGGCCTCCCAGGAACTCCTTTAATGGCTTTTCAAACATGTGGAAATGCCTTGGAGCGAGGTCAGAACTGTACGGGGGATGTGGCGATAACTCCCAGCCGAGTTCCAGTAACATACAAGTGGTGTTAATGAATGAGTGTGTGTACAGTTCCCACAGACAGATGTGTCTCTTCCGCAGTGACAAGTGTTCATGGGAACGACTGCAGTGAGCTCTGAGTCACCTCGTCAGGGATCGTCATTCACGGATGTACAGGTTTCTTTAAAACTTTTGCATCTTTCAAATGTTTTACTCCTCAGCTAAGAGTCTCATCACTGTACTTACCGTACTTATAGGTGGTTGTTTTGGTAGCATATTAAGTGGTCACTATTGCATTCCAAAAAGTTCCTAGGGGGTTACTTGTGGATCAAAGAGTTTTATTTGCCTTTGCGTATTTTTAATGGAGAAAAACGCACTTGCTACTTGTTTCTAGGGGGAAAACAATCGTAAATTTAACCTGCCGCACAGGCACAAGCGTTGTACTGTATGTATCCCTGTACTGTATATTTCCATGTCAGGCCAAAATTATACGATACTGGATACATATTTACAATGTTAGTCTGATCATATGTTATATAACATGCTAACCAGCCACCAAGGAGTTGATTAGCTACAGTAATCAGATGTTATTTCGGATTTGTATTCTTTTAGATGGAGCTTTGCGAGGCTAACAGCTGTGTTTACGGCATCTGTATACTGATGTAGCTGTGATACACGCCTGGCTAACGAGGCAGGCCCCAAGTCAATTAGACCTTATTACTGAGTGAGACAGATCCCATGATAGTCTCAGCATGCTCAATGACCAAACAGCACGGCATCTGAAACTCCCTTATCCCGACTGGCAGACGCCTGCCAGACATCTGATGTCACTTCCTGAATTATTTGCCAAGGGATAACAATAGGAAACTTACATTACAAAAATAATAATAATCAATTATATAATACAACAAAGTACAGCAGAATATATCCTTTGAACAGAAAACTTAAAAAGTTCAAAGTTGGTTAATTAGTTTGACAAACTGCTTAGCATAATTAATGTATTCATTATATCTCATGTATTCTCTCTTTGTTTTACTTCAGTGTGCATTTTTTGACTTTACTAATTCACCAACATACTGTAAGCTAAGCAAGCCAGACGTCTCCTGAGGTCACATAAGCTATGCTAACTAGTACATTAGTTAGCATGAGTGGTGTTTTTAGGTAGTTTAGCATAATGTAGGTTAGAAATACTATGCAGCTTTTTTCCCTTAATTCCCTAGTTACCTAGCAACAGTGTTTTTGTGACTTGAACATTAAGGTGCATTATGGACTCTACTAAAGTTCAACTTTAACTAATTTGTTCCCTAGCGGTCACTGCTAAATCTAGTCATACTGTCATAATCAGCGTCTAGGTAAACGTTGATGATTACACCCTCTATAAAAATAATATAACAGATACATGATTAGCATAGTAGCTGTCTAAACATTCTCAACACTGCATTAACGTTGTTGAGATAGTATATGGGTTAGCTTAGCTAATGTGACCTTTCCACCAATACTGTATATTTCTCGTTAACTGCTATTCAGAACAGCTACCTGTATAAGGTTAGCGAGTACTGGGCCAACAGTTATATTGTGTAATAAAATGAGTAGCCAAGCTAACCTTAACTGAGGTCTTTTGCTGCATAAATTAATATGTTTGCTAGCAAACATTAAGATCATGTAAAGGAAACAGTAATTTTTTTAAAAGTATTTTTAAACACAAAATTATATTTTTATTTTTTTTTGTTGTTTTTACAAACTGCAAATAAACTCAAAAGTAAAAAAATATATATATATATTTTCCTCAATATTAAATTTTGTATCCTGGACAATATTATCTTTGAAAAAGACACCAATATCCAGAACATGTAGGCAAAGAGCCTCTAGAGAGTCTAAATTAAATTCTTTAAAATCATATCTAAATTGTTTAAATGATTTATTAAACAAATCTTAACTTATATAGATTTTCAGTTTTAATAAAGCGCTAAATATTATACTAGAAATAATAATAATAATAATAATAATAAATCTTTCAGTGTGATTATTGTTGTTGTTCAGGTCTAAAATATTTAGGATTGATCACCAGAATGATTGAAAAAATATTATTGTAATTATTTATAATTTAACTTCTTAACAAATTGAGAAATAAAATTATATATATAATTTATATTATAAAGGAATTAGAAAGTATTTTCAAACGTTCTAATGGTAGTTTAGGTATACACTTTTATTTTGCAAAGAAAGTAAAAAGTAAAAAAAGACACGCTGCTTTGAAAATGGCAAATAAGTCTACAGAGCAACAAAAATCTGAATGATGATGAAGGGATTTAAAGGTGATTTATAATTTATGGAGTTGCTAAAGAATCTAAAATGATGTAGGCAGAATGTGTGTCTTCTGTGTGCATGTACATGGATTACTGCCTTACAGCAGATGTTTTGTCCAGATTAACACACGATCATCAGGGTTGGGTCTCACACACACACACACACACACACACGCGCTCAGCAGGAGTTGTCACACTCCCAAGGCTGTATCGGTGAGTCATCAGACCTTTGTTTATAGTTAGTGCTTATACTGACCTTGATTGCGATCTGATTATTGCCCAGTAAGCAAAAGAGTGACTTCGCTGACAGGCTGACCTACTTAACACACACACACACACACACACACACGCACACAAACACTCTGCATGGAAACCCACATTTAACCACGGCTCAGGTGCAACAAATACCTAAATGACATGATTATTGTGTTGATCATGTTTTTCAGCAGAAAAGAAAGACATAATCACAATAAACATGATGATTGAAACACTTTTAATTCTCAAATCTGAAAATATTGATCATTAATTATGCAACATAAATGATTAGTTTAGTTATGCGCTTGCTCTAATTCGTTATTGTTTCTATAGTAACAACTCATTCATGGATACTTATACAGTAGATGTTTTGCATAGCCGATGATGAATAATATAAAAGAAAAAAATAAAATTATACATTTTAAAAAAAAAATTAAAATGTTGATATGATGAAGTAGAAATTAATCTCTAGTGTCAGCACTTTGTAACAGTCAAAAGTAAAGCTGTAACTTTAAAGGGTACCTATTATGCAAAAATCACATTTTATACATTTTTAGACATTAAGAAGAAAAAATGTGAGAGGCGCCTACTTTATGTCTCTTTTATTTTTTTTTATTGGCAGGCGTTTCAACAAGGTAATCAGCTTTTCCGCCTAATGTGACCTCATATAAGAAGAGCCACTCCCCTGGTTTTTTGGCTTAGCTCTGCTGTTCTCTGGATGGGCGTGACTCAAAAGCATCTCATTTACATAGACACTGAAACACTGTGTTTGGAAGAGGAGTGAAACGGGGAGTTTGGGGTATGAAAAAATGCATTATCTGATGGGCATTTCAGCTGGCGCATTAAAACATACACACACACACACACACACACACACTACTTGTTAGATTTGTGATACCTGTGCTATCTATCTATCTATCTTTTCTATCTATCTATCAATCAATCAACACTTGGAAAGTGTTTAATAATCTCCAGGCTACATATTATATCTGTTCAAAACATAATATATCACCAAGTAATGAATAGAGAGAAGACCGTTTTTGTCTCTTAAGATACATAAATGTGAAGGTCATTATATTGTGATAATAACATTAGCATGTCCTTTATTAATAAATAAGAATTTGTAAACATGTTGGCAAACTACCATAGCAAAGTCTCTAAAACAGATTGATCTGAAGTGTTTTCTTACTTATAAAGTACTAAGGTTTATCATATATCACCTATTAAATTGTAAAGATCATGGTATCATTAAGTTACACTTATTAAGTTATATTTATTCTGTATTACTATATAGAACTCCAGGGCATTACACTAACATGTACCTGTTTTATCTGGCAATGTGTGTAATAATAATTCTGTAAATTTTACAGATACTCTTGTTTTATAAAAATAAAAAAATCCAAATTACCATAGAATTTCTGTATTACGTCCTAATGCAACAACATGTTGGTATTCCTGGAATTACTGGAAAATGATTTAGCAAACTTAAATATTATCTTCAGTCATCAACTAGCATAAACACTGCACTTGTATTTTCCACTTCCCTAGCAACAGTATTCTCATGACTATATTCAAATGTTCAATTTACTAGCAATGTCAATGCTGACATTATAATTTACTGTAATGGAAAAGATACAAGAGTCTTTTTCTACCAATTTAAAAACACATTTGAGGTAAATGTTGACATTTCTGATGATTTTGTCTCATTTGTACTGCCTGGACATCTTTATGCTATGTACAAACATAACAGTTACATGTAACTATATGTAATCTTTTCTTACTGTTGTAATAAACATATCTGAGGTAGATGTTGAAATTTCTGATGATTTTGTGTCGTTTTAATACACCTTTCTGCTGTATAAAAACATAATAGCTAGCTTAATTATTAATCTAAGGTTTAGGTTATAACAAATCTTTCTACTTATTTAAAAACATATCTGGTGTGAATGTTGACATTTATGGGGATATTGTGGAATTTTAATAAACCTTTACATTGTATAAAAGACATACAGTAAGAGTTATATGATAGCTAGCTAAATTACTAATATTAGTCATTACTCATATTTTTTGTGACTTAAACAGTAAACCTAATGGGTGTTCTGTTGTCATTTGTTTACTATGCTATCAGTTAATGTTAACTGGAATTATAATACAATTATAGGCATAAAGCGTATTTTTCTACTTATTTAAAAGCACATCTGAGGTCATTGTTGACAATTCCGAAGGAATTTGGCTCATTAGTACTGCCTGCACACCTTTACACTGTGTACAAACATAGCAGCTACACAACCACCAGCTAAATTATTAGCATTACTTAGCAGTTTATAACTTAACATTAAGCCTTTTGCTCTTATATTTGTTTACCGAGCTACAAGTTGATGCAAACTAAAATAATAGTGCAATTATAGCTATATAGAGTTTTTTCCTACTTATTTAAAAACACATCAGAGGTAAATGTTGACATCACTGTTAATATTGTGGAAATTCAATACACCTTTACACTGTATAAAAATTATAGCCATTATACAGTATGATAGCTAGCTAAATTATTACTCAGTAATTACCTAGCTTTTTAATGACTAAACAGTAAACTAATGGGTGTTCTGTTGTTTTTATTTGTTTGCTATACTATTCCAGTTAATGCTACCTGGAATTTTAAATGTAATAATAGTTATATTTATTAATAAAAAAATATAGGAAAATGTTAATGTTTCTCATTTTTACTGACTGTATACTTTTATACTGTGTACAAACATAACAGCTAGCAAAATTATAAGTATTAACTAGCATTACCTAGCATTTTTATGACTTAAACAGTAATCCTTTTGGCATTTTGTTTACCATGCTAGCAGGTGATGCTAACTGCAATTATGATGTAATTATAGCTATATAAAGTATTTTCCTTCTGTTTTTAAAAACACATCTGAAGTAAATGTTGACATTTCTGATGATATTGTCTAATTTCTCCAGAGTGTACACCTTCACATTGTGCAAAAAATAACAGCTACATGATAGCTAGCTAAATTATTACTTAGTGTATATACTGTATTTACCAGCTGCCTAGCAACCTTCACAACACTGACCACAAGTTTTTTGACCACACAGTTACACATACTACAGTATGTAGGCCAGTGCTAAAGGCTCATACAGACAAAAGAGGTACTCTTATGACTATAAAGCATGTCATTTTTAATGACACCATTTTCCCGCGATCCATACTTCCTCTCCTCACACACTCTTTGAACTCCATCTAAAACTTTACATGGCACAGAAAATGTGATAGGTGTGTCCGTGGCACTAACACCCACAAATAAGCTTTGTTGTTCTCGGCGAATGTGAACCCGAGCGCTGTGTCCTCCTGAAACACCTTAAACCGATGGCTTAAACGATATGTGACATGGACACCGGGTGGATCAGTTGACGTAATGCAGATTGGGTAACTGAAAGGTCTATATTCCTCTTTTTAGTTTCTAGTGTTGGTTGCGAAACAACATTTCTCAATTTTAATTCGAAATAAAAAAAGATTGGTTTCATTTCAATATAATAAGTAATTATTTATATATTTGGAGCATGTCCCTTAAATATTAATCAATTAATTATTGATTTTAATTAATCATTAATGATCATATTATAAGAGCCTCACTTTTGCTACTAAGTTTGAATATTATACAACAGTTAGTTCTGACCGAATAGTCTGAGTGTATGAGAAGCATTCCACGAGTGCCGATAATAGACAGTAACAGCATTGGGACGTTTAACTATATGCATCACTCGGCATCCCAGATGTTCTACAGTGGTTAATTACACTAACTATCGTGGGTGAAAGTAGGTCTGCAGTACTGAGGAGAGAGTAGCCAAAACCCACATTCACAACCAGTCACAGAAGCACTTTCAGCAAGAACACAAACCCTACATGATGGACTAGCTTTCCATTTCACGCTATTTGGGATTCAACCCCTTAACCAAAAAGTTAAGAAATATGATATTGTAAAGCAGAATAAGTGAAAATATGAAATAAACCTCATGCTGTAGGTTTCTCAGGACTGTCCCCTACCTCCATGCTTTATTGTCCTAACATTTCGGCTACCTAGTACCGCTAAGAAAATCTACATTCACCCGTTAATTACAACTTTCGGTCTCTAACTGTGGGTCGCCCGCTCCATCAGGCGGGGTTAGTTAGTTCCAGGCCCGAAAGGATATGTGTTGTAGCAAAAAACCTGGTTAAATAAAGAAACAAATCATTATCTGTTTATGATAAATTGTGTTTGTGTCCCTGTTGTATACAGCCGTGCCACAGATGTGCTGATATTCATCACAACGGCACTCTCTCTCAAGTGATATTACACACAATATAGTTTTAGATATCATTTATGTTTGATTGTAATCTTTTTGCATGTGCATTCTAATTCATCTAATCGTCGATACCATTGTACCCTGTATAGGTTACAGGGTCGCAGGGGCCTGGGGCCTATCCCAGGACACAATTCATCGCAGGGCACACACACACACACACACACACAAACACACTACAGGCAATCTGGAAAGACTTATTAGCCTAATCTGCATGTTTTTGGACTGTGGGAGGAAACCGGAGTACCCGGAGGAAACCCACCAAGCACGGAGCACAGACCCTAAGGTGGGAATCGAACCCTCGACCCTTGAAGGCCACATTACAAAACTCATAAATTTAAATATATATATTTTTATTTTTGTATATTTCACTAATATTCTATTAATAGATTGTATTATATTATTATTACTTAAAAAAAAAAAAACGTTTTAGTATGGCAATTAAAAAACAAACCCAAAAAGTCTTACACAAACTGCGTCATCGCTAATCACTTTTGAGTTTTCTCAGTGGGGTTGTACCAATCAGACCGGAGGGGGGGGGGGCGTGTAATCTGTACGATTATTTTGTCAAGAATGAATAAAAAACTCGTACATTTTATTTAACTGACATGATATAAATTACATTATTTTGTATGCGATTATCTTGTTTGGTCAAAGTTCTTTGATTTATTTGAAAATCAGACTTTCTCAATAAACCGCGCACCCCCGCACGGAGTCGCGAATGGTTTGTCCCGCCCTCCACTCCTCACTCCCGCACTGAGAGACCAGTCTGTCTGTCTGTGTGTTTAGTAGGAAACATGCAGCAATAAGGAAACACAGTAGTGCACATCGGTGTGAGTGTGTGTGCGCTTGTGTGGTTGTGTTTGTATGTGTGTGAGAGTGTGTTTGGCCTGTTTTTTTTTGTAAACTTCATAACTTTTTAATCGCATTCTGCACTAAAGAAACCAGCGTCAGGTTGAGTTTCGGGATGTTGTTCGACTCGAAAGCGTGAAAAAAATGTTTGTTTTTGGTAAGTATCTTGTTTTTGAATCATCATCTTAAAATCTCAAGAACTAACACCATGTTCATGTTTTGAGTGTTTTAAGTGCTTCCAGCTCTTTGGGTGCTGTGATAACTTTTACTTTTGTCGTCAGTACGTTCAGGACACGTCCAAATTGCTATGAAGTGCACTAGGTAGGGCGCATGCGCGGCTGAGGGTTTAGAGCAGGAGGTAGTGCGCATGCGTAGGCATCGAGCAGCGGATTGGGATCGAGTCCTCAGGCAGTGGAAGGCTAACTTGAACTAGCCTGTAGCCATTGTTTGCCAAGGCATGTTTTGAACCTGTGTGTACAGTAGTATACATGTGTCTCTGTAGTATAGGAGTATTTTATTATTTTAATGATTTAAGCTTTGATGTAGTGTGTCAAATTGTATTTCATACTTTATTTCATTACCATCTTGTAAGATTTACAAAAAAAGAAAGTTTATTGTGTACTCTTACAAACTTTTATAATAATAAAAAAAAAAACACTTGTCATGAGTTTTCTAATTGAAATGCATTGCTTTACCCTGTATATTCCTACACATGCATGATTTGCTTTATCATTTAAAAGTAAAAAAGTTCAATCTGGTGATTTTTGATGATTTATTATAATTTTTTTAATGCGTGTCCCAGTTCTTGATGAACATTAAGAATTAAGATCAGACATCACTTTTAACACCATCTTAAAGCAGATTAGTCTTTGTTTAACCCCACAGAGAAGCGACACAAGTCTGAATCCCTGTCGTAGGGGGGCAGCAGGATCCACGCCGGGGCTAATGAGCAGGCCGTGCACGCATGGCAACGTCGCAGCTCCTATTCTTGTCGCACCAGGATCTCCAGCCGCGCATGCAAATTAACAGCAATTATCCGTCTGGTTAGGGCTCCGTCATCCAGACTTTGATCTGCTGCATAAACTCTGCGTTGTCGTGACGAGCGAGTGCCCTCGGTTTACTTTTTAGGAACTTGGGAGTATTGGGGGGGGGGGGTTAAAAGTCTTCGTGTTGTGCCATCCTGGGAAATTAATCGACTTCAGGATGGCGTGATGAAAAGGAGTTTGATTATGACTGTCCTGTACCTGAGAGCAGGTTGTCAGTGCTAGTTAGTTATTTTATGCAAAAAAAAATAGTGCTGGGCGATATGATCTCGATTCAGTTGAAAATCTTACCCTCGATTATGATTAATTAACGATTATTATAATTATTTCCTGGCTTTTTCATTGTTCAGTCACACGGTTTGTACTGTAAATTTGCCCAAGTTTTAAAGCTGGGATTTTTTTTTTTTTTTAATGAAAGACTTTCTATGTTTCTTCCTTGTCACAGACTGGAAGGGGCGGAGTCATGTGATACACACTTGGTATTGTGGTTTTGAGGGGCCAGTATTCACAGAATTGAAAAATAATCGACAACGGGCAAGATTACTTCAATTAGTGTTCCTGAATTTTTATTCATTTTTTATTAATTAAACAGCCCTAGTTCGACTAACGAATTATTCAACTTTACGATGCACATAAAGTAGGAACTGTATTTCACATTTGATACATTTTGAGCTCCAAGCTAGGTTCGGGTCAGCTGTAATGTTCTGTCTGATAGTTTAAGTGTATGCTATTCAATTTCTTACTTGCGATATTTTCAGCTTAAGGTGTGTTTATCGGGACTTAAATACTTAGTAACTCTAAGAGCTTTTATAATTTGTAAAATATTATAGCGTTGCCGGTGCAACAAAAATATGTGCAGATATTTCAACTTTTTAGATTTTTCTAATTTAGGCTGGTGTGAAATCATTTTGTGTTCAGTAGAAGCTGTACTTCAAAGTGTGTACATTTTGAGCTAGAATAAACTTTGATGTTTTGGTAAGTGAAGTGTATGCTATTGAACACAATTTTCAACTTATGATATTTTCATCTTACGATGCATTTATCAGGACTTAAATACTTAGTAACCCTAAGAGCTTTTGTAATCTGTAAAATATTAGAGTTGCCAGTGCTAGCTATTTCCCACAAAAATATGTACAGATTTTTGGTTGACTTAAATTTTTGTATTTTTTGACTTTACGCTGATGTGAAGGCGATACACGTTCAGTAGAAACCGTACTTTGAATTATATACATTTTGAACTTTAAGCTAGACTATGATAGGCCGTGATGTTCTTGTAGGTCAAGTGTACAGAAGTGATGGGATCATCAGGGATCACCCGATACAATATTATCACAATACACGGGTGCCGGTTCGATTTGTATTGCAATTCTTTATGATTTTATAAATATCCCGATTCTATATTTTGTTCTTTTAGATTTTGTTACTATTCCAAACAAACTCAAAGCAAATAATTAACTCCTATCTACAACACAGGATGATGTGATGCCTGCCAATCTGTGAATCATTTAAAGTGCCATCTATAGGATTATAGAGGACCTACAATAGTTTGAGACAACTTTTGGAGATTAGGATTAGGAAGAGCAGAGAGCCAATCACATGGCAACTTCCGAAGATTCCGAATCTCATGGACAGTAGAGCGTACGGGAGATGTGAAATGGTTGGTTGTAAGCGGAAGGTTTGAGGTGGAAACTAAAGCTGCGTTCGGTTTGACACGGCAGGTTGGCTCAGTAAAGGCACAAGTTTATTCACTGTTTGAGGATAAACTGCCATGTTGACTCAACATAATTTCTAGACTTGGTGTTGAGAAGAATTTCCAGAGTTTCTGGACGGGAATTCCAGGCTGAGGGTTTTCTCAGTCATAGTTGGGGAAATTCTGACTTGTCGTTCTGATTGTTCACCGCTTGGACTGGAAGGCGTTCACACTGGGCTACAATTTAAAAATATAAAATTCATATTCCGAGGTTAAACGATTTCTTCTCTTTCTGCGGATACTGTACACATTTGTGCATTTAGGAAAGTCAGCAGATTTAGAAATTATCGCAAAACTATGCTCGTTTGTCAGTCTTTTAGTTAGGCTGTGACAATTTTCATACTCGTTTGAGTGTGTACGTCGATAAGCCAGTAAATGATAACGCACGTTCCCGACTCGGCTCATTTGCATATAGTGACGCCCACAAAACTCCTTAGAAGGTAAAGCATACCTTTATACTAGTTAGTCCGCTTAAGCGCAAGTTTTCACGAACTTGGGAAATCCAGACAGTTATTTTTTAAATTACAGGATTTTCATGAAAGTTTAATAATTCAATAATTTTCCTTTTTTTTGTGTGTGTGTCAGCGATCATACAAACAATTTTCGCACAAATCTGTTCAATTCCAGTTTAATAAACAATTACTCAGTAGGAAAATGGTGGGTTTTTTCATTATGATGTAAGAGTTCTTCGGAAAAAGAAGTCACCAGGAAAGAGAACGTCATTACGTCACACTTTTGTAACTCATATAGTAGCTAGCTAACATGCTTATCAAGTTATATACTCTAGATAAACAATGAAGTTAGACATAAAGCTAAAATAAAGCATAACTGACTTATGTTTGTAATGCAGGCTTGATTTACAAATCATAGTAACTTGAAAGAAACGATAACGAATAAGAAATCGTGTTAAATTCTGCGGTTTAATGAATTTCTTTTTGTTGGCTGAGAAACTTTCCGGTTAATTAGTACTCGCCAAATTGGTTTTGTTTTCTCAGACCTTTTTTTATTTTGGAAAGTGAGGTTTTGGGTGTGTAATTTGGTAACACGCCAAGGTTTCTCAAGACCTTGGAAACAAGCGCACGCAGAACGGGTTTGGCATCGAACACCTGCCGCTTGTTAGAAATCCAAGCCACCAGCATTTACTTTTCCTGCTGGCATGAGACCAGGCACCTCTACATGCAAGCTTACACGATTATTTCTTCATTCTTTATTGTTTTTAATGGCACCGCGCTGTGATTTATAGACTCGGATATTCTGGGATGAACAGGATCGATATTTGCATTATTGGACGTGCTGGTATAAATATTTATATATCTAACATTTAAATCAGCATGTATGAGTTATTGCTAAGTTGATGTGACTTAATACGGATAAACCTAATTATGACCAGCATCCGAGGGAAAGTGGTTATTCTGAAAGGTTCCACCTTCCGCTTAGTTGTCTGTAAAACAATCCTCAGTGATGTGCTAGCTAGCTAATTTGGGGTTCTTGGTACCTACAGTAGTTGTCTAGCAACTTTAGTTTTTTCAATTAACTAAAGCGTCGCTTGGTAAACTTTCATTATTCTGTATTTTAATACATTAATTTAAGGATTATATTGATTATTTAACAGAGCTTAAAAGTTATATTGAAACTTCAAACCGCTTGGAAATCCAGAATGATTGGATTATTTATTATTTAGAATTTATAAAAAAAAATAATAAAAAAAACTCCAGCAAAAATTTTGTTAGCATTATTTTTAAATTCTACAACAATAGAATTACCTCATGAGTGAACGTGACGCTGCGATTGCTTTTTAGGACCACGGCCTTGACGGGTTTATGTTAAGCTATTTTTAAGCGCTAATGCTAAACTACAGCTCAGATTTAATCACTTTTTGTACTAATAAAAATAATCCTGAGGTAAACGTTGGTGTTTTCGCGTGTACTGTGTTTATAAATGAAACACTCGTCACGTTGACTATGTTTACATTCAAGTAGGTTAATTTACAAAGTTGTTGCAAGACGAAACACAGCGGGAGATCTGGGTTTAGCCGACTTTTGGATTGCCTTTTATGGAGTTTTGTGGGTGTGGCTAAATGGAAATGTGCCGAGAACTTTCTGGAGGCTTTAAAGCGTGTGACAGTATTTTATAGTTTTCAACAAAAGCGCACACAGATATGAACATTTTTCTACTATAATCGAACACAAATGTTTTACTAGCTGAACAAACCATGTGTGTTTGTATAGACATTTATTAAAGATGATTTTTTATTTAAAAATCATATTGCGATTTAAACTGCGATATTTAACTATTAAATGTACCATTTTGCATTCAAACATGTTAAGTGATCTTATTGAGAGAATGTTTGCTAATATCATTTAACACTTAAATAACAAAAAATATTTTAAAAAGTTAAACAAATACATAAGTTATTGACAAACTTTACCTAAATTCTAGTATATTACCAGGTATAAATTGCAGCTTTTTGCAATTAAATATTCGCATTTTTTCGATTTTTATACGATTAATTGTGCCGTGCTAATAAACGTAATAAATTATTAAATGACTAGTTGGATAGTCTGTGAATTTCATCAGTCGCGTTTTTTCAGGCTTTTCAGATCCTCCTTTCTTAGAATAAAGACAGTTTAAAGGACTCGGCCCTCATTAGGACACTCGTCATGATAGTTTTATATTTATAAAAAGTTCAGCATTCAAGTTCATATTCTGCGTAACTGATTATCCCGACGTCCTCATTGTATCTTTGACTTTATGATGATTCACAGAAGCAGCGTCTGCGATGTACAGATTAAAGCCCCGAGACAGGAGCGAGTTATCAGACGTTCGCACATGGCCGAGCGCGGCCTTATTAAGTTTCCGATATACTGTGGAGGCCTTTGTACTCCGGAGGCTCTGGGAGGCCGCGTGCTAGCGCTCATGGCTCTGGTGTTTTACAGCCACCGCTTTAGCATTAACTAGGTCACACTGTTTCCAGCGCGCGACCCCACCTAGCCTGGAAGTTCCCCTGTCCGTTTGCGGTCTTTATTACCTCGCGCCCGGGATATTGGTACGCTGCACCACGGCCGCTTAGTGCTCGGGTTTATCATCGGCAGGATGAAATGCGTATAAGGATTCTCGGGGAAGGCAAGTTCTGCGTGAAAACAGATGTGTGTGTGTGTGTGTGTGTGTGTATGAGAAACTATAGTTTTAAGTTGAATGACAGCTTGTTAGACAGGGAGGTGTTAACACACACCCAGTAGATTATTACACTTACACAAGTGTATTTTGGCAGTTTAATGAGCTGCGCTACACACATATTCCTATCCAAGACAATGGACTTAATCGGGCCAAATAAAATCGTCAAATTAAAGCCGGGATGTCTCTGGCACATGTGAGCGGTTAGCCGGGTCGCTGGCGGTATGCCTCGGTGCTTGGACACACTTTTTTGTGTGTGTGTGTGTGTGTGTGTGTAACCCGGAACTGATGGTGTTTTGCACGAGTAGTGAGTTTTTCTCAGCATTTTAAAGTCATAGTTTAGATCACATGCTCCACCCACTGTACCTCTGCAACCAATCAGATCACAGGATCGCCCACAGTACCAGTGTAGCCAGTCGCATTCATGCTCCGCCCATGGTGCCATTCTAACCGTTCATCACAGGCTCCGCCCACAGTGTCACTATAACCAACAAGATCACATGCTCCACCGACGGTGCCACTATAATCAATCGGATGACATGCTCCGCCCACAGTGGCACAGCAATCAATCGCATCATTCACCCATGGCGCAGGTGTAACCAGTTGGATTATAAGCTCCGCCTACAGTGTCACTACTTCCAATCTGATCACTGGCTCCGCCCACAGTGCCGGTGTAACCAGTCGCATTTTATGCTCCGCCCGTGGTGCCATGGTAACCAGTTGGATCACAGGCTCCCACCCATGGGGCCACTGTCATCAATTGGATTATATGCTCCGCCCACGGTGCCACTGTAACCAATCAGATCACATGATTCGCCTACAGTGCCAGTGTAACCAATTGGATCATATGCTCCGCCCACGGTGCCACTTTAATCAATCAGATTGATTAACCCAAATGCAACTATAACAAATTGAAATAAACGTGGATCGCGCTTTCCTCAGATCTTCACCAGTTTCAGAAAATAGGGACGAATCCACTCAGAATAATGACTACATTAGCATTAATGCTAATCGATTAGCCTAGGGTGTGACGTCGCCGTGTTAGACCGGTCGTCTTCACCCACCTTTAGGACGTTCTCACACTTTCACACTCGGCGTTTCTTTCTACACCACACACAGTGTGAGGTTTTGTGTCATTACCCCTCGGCATGCGAGTAATGGGGCTGGTTGAAGTTCTGATGTCACTTCCTGTTTGTAGTTTGGTGAAAGTGTTGCGAGGGAGACGGATGAAGCGATTAGGAAGAAAAAACTTCAGTACTTTTTTTTTTGGTTTGTTTTCCCCCCTATCTTTCTCTCTTTCTCTCTCTGTCTCTGTCCTGCCTTGTCCACATTTACTTTTGTCTCTCTCTGTTTTAGTTTCTTTCTCAATCTGTCTCCTTCGTTCTACTTTTCATCTCTCCATCTTTCACTGTCTCTTATTCTTACTCAGATTCTCTCTGTCGCTATCTTTCTCTCTTTATTTTTATCTCTCCGTCAGTACAGTACTCTGTAGTTACTGTACACACACACACACATGGTTTTATAGGTGTGTGTGTGTGTGTTTTGCAGAAGTGTAGCTGTTTTGTTTTCCAGGTGCAACATATGGGACACGAAAGACAGAGAGCGAGAGACTCTGTGGTGGCTTTTTAAATGGAATGGCCTTGTCTTTTCTGGGGAAAAAAAAAACTCCCTCTCTCTCTCTCTTTATGATGGCCAGGGCTTTTGTGTGTATGCTAAACACGGGGGCAGCTGTGCGTGCGAGCGTGTGTGTGTGTGTGTGTGTGTGGTATAAAAGCAGTGTGTTTGGTGTTGCTCTGCCCCGGGTGCTCTGTGAGCTGACAGGTTTGCACTCGAGCCCGTGACCGCGTTCACCCTGTCGCCTTTACGCTGTTACACGTCACTAACGGGCAAACGTACGCGTGTTTGTTCACCGTATACACACAGTGCGCTTCATTAACCCTGTTTTAAAACCAATACGGAGACGTTGTATGTGACGCCGATACGACACAGACTCTTTTAAATTGACACCGATAAGGCACAATATCTGTTAACATGACACCAATGCGGCAGCGTCACTTTTAACCTGACACCAGTGTAGCGCAGTCACTTTTGACGCCATACCGATACGGCGGCCATTGTTAACCCGATGCAGATACAGCACGTCACTTTTAACGTGACGCCAATACGGCGCCGTCACTTTAAACGCCATACCGATACAGCACCATTTCTTTCAAAGTGACACGGATTCGGCACCATTGTTTTTGGCGCCACACCGATACGGCATCATTTGAACACGATGCAGCACAAACGATTTTAACGTGACACTAATATTGGTACGGCATGGTCTCTTTTAACGTGACGCAGATAAGGTACAATCTCTTTTAACGTGACGCCCATACGGCACCATTGATTTTAACACCACACCGATACGGCGCCGTCACTTTTAACACCATACCAGTATGGGCGAGTTGCTTTTAATGTGGCATACGATTCGGCACCGCTGCATTTAACCCAACACCACTATCACACCATCACATTTTAACGCGACGCTGATCCAGCACCATCACTTTATCTCCATACCGATATCACGCGGTCACTCTGAACGCCACACTGATGTCTCACTGCCAGTTTTATTGCCTAGCTACAATTACTACACAAACATCGCATCGTCATTTCCATTGCAACACCGATGTGGTATCACGACACGATTTTACCACCATCCTGATTTGCATCATCACGGTTAAGTTTGTGCCGGATTTGTTCGATCTCTCCCGGTGAAACTTTAAGCGACGAAAGTGTGTGATTTATTTCGGTGTTAAATCCAGATTCCTTTACTCCGGTACCCGAAGCTCGCGGTGTCGAACATCTCCGGTCCTGAAATGACGTGGAAACTTCTGACACTGGAGACTCCTTCCCTAAGTGTCAAACAAACACCTCGTTACAGAAAACATTCGGGTTTTTAAACAACATGGTGCGAAAGCAGTTGTGGTTGGAATAAATGATGATGCAGCTAGCGTGTGTTTCAGTTTGTCCCGAAGTTTCGATTGCTGCCTTTTTAGAAACTGAACTAAAATGTGTGTGTGTGTGTGTGGAAACGAACCAAGTGACTCATCACCTGCTCTGGAGCTTCAAGCATTTCACAAAGAGACGAGTTTCTGTTTTTCTGAACTCATTTCTCTGAGTGATTTACGATCACGCCAGCTGGGACGATGTCGAGCGGCGCTTCAGGCCCGACCCGTAGCCGGGACAGTTCGCTCAGAACGCCGTGAGCGCGGGGCCGCGAGTGTCGCGTGCAACTGCAGCTCCGCCCATGGCTGGGGGGAAAAAAAACACCACGGCATGTCTGCTTACTGTAACACACAGAGAGAGAGAGAGAGAACATGATGGAGTGAGCATGAGAAAGGGACAGAGAGAAGGATGGACTGAGAGGGACTTGGAGATACAGACAGTGTGTGAGAGAGAGAGACGGAAAAGAGGAGAGGGCATGATTTTGAGAGAGAGTAAAAGAGACAGTGAGATCGAGGAGAGATTCAGTAAAACTTTAAGTGTTGGAGACACACACACACACACACACACACCCTCTCTCTCTCCCTCATCTCTTTCCTTCTCATCTTCAGCACAGCTGAGAAACGGACTGTAGTGTGTTATCTCTGCGTGTGAACGGATTTCAGGAACTGAAGTGTGTGTGTGTGTGTAAGAGTAAAAAAGCCTCATGGCTACGGGACAGACTCGTAAAAAAACGAGGTGGAGCTTACCTTCCCCCTAAAGCATTGAATTCCTGCTTAGAGTGAAGCGCTGGTGTGTGTGTGTGTGTGTGTGTGTGTGTTGAGTGAGTGCTGCAATTCTGTGGCATAAACACACCAGAGCATCCAGGATTTCGCAAAACATGATGGTGATTAAAGGTTGGTGTTTATTGGTGAGGTTATCATCTATACCGCTTTAATCTCTTTATTACGGCCTCCTGTATCACACCACCCGGGGACCGCCACGCCACGCCACCCGTCCAGCTCGGGGACCACCACGTCGTCCTTCCGACCCAGGGACCGACACGCGTTAGGCATTTCTCAAAAGCTGACCTCATGAGCGAGAGCTAGCTTATGAAACGAAAGCTAGCCGATCGAACGAGAGCCGACCTATCAACAATATAGAATAAAATATGAGGCCACGCCCACTAAGACCGGGACATCGGTCAGACTTCAGGATTTTATATGAAGTGCTGAAGTACTGAGGAGGTTTTGGTGACCGGACGAATGAAGGACTCCGGGAATTTTTTCGTGATTTTTAGAAAAGTCGAGTTCCATCTGAAGATTTTTTTAAATGTTATTGATGAGAGTAAAAGGTTTTCACGCTGCTGAAACCCAGGTGGAGGTGAAGGTCAGTGCTGTGTCACATTACCAGGGTCACATGACTTAATTGTGTTAGCGTGCCAGCGGATAAGCGTGGTGTGTGTGTGAGACACGCTGTACGATTGCTCCATCACTGCTGCTTCGCTCAGATAACGCCGTGTAAACCTTCGCCCTCGTTCTTTCTGCTCTCTTTCGCTTATCGCTTCACTTCTCCTAAAGAGACGGAACGCGACTTTAACCGTCCAGAAGGGGGCGGGGCCGCTAGTAGAGGAAGTGTGGCCACCTGCACAGCCAAGAGTCACGCTCGGGGACGTCGTCCTCCTGTTTCAGCGCCGCGGTGTTCGAGTTTAATTTTAGTTTTAATATGAGTAACTAACGTACGGCATCTAAACGTTCACAGCCGCGCTCATCTCGAAACCAGACGCGGGTAGGAAGGTGGACTTTAGAGCTCCGTTACATCACAAGTGATTAAAGTGCTCACACGGTGACTGTACGCTGTAGTTATTTATGTAGTTATTTAGTAATTTAACAATAAACTCATTAACATCAGGATTAATGATGATCGAATCATCACACTGATTCGTCCGTTGCAGGTGAAGCCGTTTCTGGTGAAACTGGTTTGAATTGAAAGTTAATTCAGTTTGTCATTTCTGCTAACCACGAGACAGACGTAACCATGGTAACGGTTTTAGGTTCAGAAAATTAGTGGAATGAAGCGTCTGATGATGCATTCAGTGTTTACAATGTAAAATGTAACGGTTATGTCCGTCTCTGATAAACTTTAAGGTGTTTTTATCAATTCTTAATGGAAGTGTAGTTTAAAACAAAAATAAAATAAATAAAGTTTTAAGTGATGGTACTTTCGAAATGTTAAATTACATCTTTTTGGTAATGTTTAAAGAAAAGAAAGAAAATTTACTTTTTTGTGTTAATGTCCATCCATTAAAATCTTCAAATTGTATTTTGACTGAATATTTTTAAGTATTAAAAAATAAGCTTTAAAAATAATTTTAAAAAATATATTTTTTACTTTTTAAAATGATGCTACTCAAAAGCATTAACTTTAAAAAAATAAGAATAAATGTTTATTTGTTAACTATTTTACCTACGTAATTTTTTTTTAAATTCGACACTAAGATATAAACTCAAGAAATGAACCCTTTTAACACATTTTTAACAAAACAAATCAAATGTATATAAATATTTCAGCTTTTTCAACACTACTTTTTTTTTCTTTTAATAGAAAAGCTAAATAACTTGTTAAATGTAAAAAAAAAAAAAGTTAAATGTTCTTAAAATAACTACAGTTACACTTAAACACTTGAAATTATTATTCACTTTACGAGTAACACTAATAATTTTTTGTTATTAAAACAATATATTAAGGACTACATATAATATAGTGGAATATTTATAATATTGCTGAGAAAATTGCAAGTGCAACATGCAACCTTCCCACCTCATCATCGTTATGGCTGATGGAATTAATTAGCTGTAAAGACGTCATTAATCTTCTAAATGTCACTTTTGGTTTAAAGACGTGTCTTAGTGTTATAGCTGACTGAGGGACGTCGTCCTGTGATGATGTTCATGCTGGTCTCCTCCACCTCCAGCTTTCTGTATTTCTCTCTCTCTCTCTCTCACACACACCAGCGCTCCAGCTCGTGAACTCAGCATTCCGAGCATGTTGTTTTCTATTTTTTTTGTTTTCCCCCCTCTGTACGCGCCGGTGCTCTCATCGTGTCTCCCCGCGTGCGATGCACAGCTGAGCTCTGGCTCGTTTGAGAGAAATACAGAGAAATAAAGGGAGTTTTTACTCTCGGAACCGTTCTGTTATTCCATACGGTTATCAAAAGTCCCGTTTTTGCTGGTTTCATTCGGTTTCAATTATTTTGTCATCGAAAATGAGTTGATCATCATAACACGGAAATGGTCACACCTCCTAGCTCTGAGGTGCTGCACATGAGAAGTGTTTCCAATTCCGGAACGTTCCAGAAGTTCTCGGCCTTTATAAGGAGTTCGGAAACCGGAGCTTCATCCAGGAGATTATTACAGCTTCACTTCGAGTCACTTCTGTTAGTGTTTAATGAGGAGTCTCGTACGAGTAATGCACCGGCGTTTGTTTGTTTTTGTTTTTTCCTTCTGGGTAACGAGCCCACGCCGCGTCTGTTTAGTTTCCTCCCTCGGGGGTGAAGCTT
>JAOVVB010244325.1:0-21439 GCA_028570985.1 Heterobranchus longifilis | reverse complement strand
GTTATTATGGTCCCGCTCCCCACTTGAACGACAGGGTTGACTTTTCACACCTGTAATTTTGGTTCAGATCAAACTGAACCAACGAGGTAGTTGCGAAAGCACCCTTAAATTGAAGTTGTTGTATAATTGTATTGTTATGAACGTTTGCACATTGCAAAGTCAGTTTTTAAAGTGCTAAGCTAATGTTTTTGGACTGGAAAATGTATGCCTTGTGCCACCATAGTGTCGTTTATTACTCGCAGTTGCATTTTAAATTTGTAAACAGAGGTTGGTTCAAATTCTGCTTAGGACCTTTAAAAGCCTAAGCTGGCCCTGCATGCATTGAGGTTAATACGCTTTTAAAAAAACCTGTGCTTTTTGAGCCACTGCATGGGTCAGATTTTGAGGGACATGGATTTATTTACAGCACATCAAGAGGAGGATCACAAAGAGCTCTTAGTTTGTCGTCTTGGCTGGTGGTGGAAGGTCTGATGGAGAAAAAAAAATGTTTCCATGTCTATCTTCCTCACTTTGCAAGTCTATTTTGCTCTTGTGACATCACCACCCCCCGCCGTCTCCTGCGTCTGTCCCACCGTTGCCATAACAACTGTTACCAGGACAACGACCCCCTCAGGGTTGTGACAGTTTTCTCAAGTTTCGACATCCCCCTTTATTTCTCTTTCTCCCCCATTTTCTTTTTCTTTTTTTCTATACTTTTCTTTTTCCTCCCCCGATCTTCATTGATTTACCTTCATTCCTCTCAATGCATTATTTCTGTCCTTCTATTTTATTTCTTCTTCTAACTACGTTATTGTCATTTTTATGTCTTTACGTACTTGATTTTCAATTCTTGCCTGTAAGGACCTTTGATAGATGTGCATTCAACCACCTACTTTAAATTTTATTATCATCTCTCTTCCTCTGCAGTTTGTCTTTAAAGCATCTACGTATTCTTTCTCTCAACTCAAACATCTCAATTTTGATTAACAGTAAAATAGGAGAACATCAACAATAATAATAAAGTGAGTGGGAGTTTAATATCCATGTGACAACATCATCACAAATAGAATATGGAAATGTGTAGAAGTATGGTTTGAAACTTTATGAGGATTTTTCAAAAATAACGCAATCAACAGCACAGAAGAAAATTACAGTTTTGTGGATTATAAAGAAACTAATTGCAGTACAGGATTGATAGTACTCCCCTCATACATGATATTCTGTCATGTTGTTGCTGCTTTATTCTAAAAGTGATTCACTCTACATCTTTTTCATGAAAGTTTTCATATTTGGCGTCCTGAACACTCTGCGTCCAACACATTCTCACTCCCAACTCGTGAAATACCGACGCTTAGTCAGTGGCCCTACGTTTCAAACTAGCGTCAGTTTTGGACGTGTCACGGACGCCGTGTCAGTTTCCGCTCGTTAAGTGTCTTTTCATAATAAACTTCCAACATAGGTTTACTTTGATGTTAGGTTTTCTTGGTTAGGTTTAGGAAAAGATTGTGGTTTGGGTTAAAATAACTAGCCTACGTTTATTACGTAATTTAGGTTTGTGCCATTAGTTAGGAACATTACATGAGGAATGTTACGTAACAAAGTTAACTTTCGATCCACAAAGTTTAGCCAGACTGCTTTTTCAGTCAAGGCAGCTGGGCTGTGGAACACCTTGCTCATTTTTACAGTCCTGTAGTCATTAGAAGGCTATGCCAACAAATAGAAAATGTAATTTTATATATTTGTTGGATGTAATCAGGTATTGTGATTATTTGTAGGTCACATTTAGTGTATTGATATATTGTGTGTAATTTTATTATCATATGGAAATGCTGTGTTAAATTATGGGTTAGAGTTTTTGTTGAGAATTGTGTACCACCGTCGACTCAGTTGCTCTGAGTGTCTAATAATGAAGCAGATGGGTTTACATTGGAGTTAGTTGAAAGCCCAGTGCATCTCATACAGGCACTAAAGGTATCAGACGCCCTGCTGCGTCCCGTACCTCAATCCTTTTTATAAATGATCTGACGCACAGGAAGCGATGCTTTTTATCGTTTTGGTTTGATTTTTTTTTTTTAATTGCAGAATGTCAGGTCAGTTTCTAAATGGTTGAATATGTTGTTTGCTTATCAGTGTTAGTTCTCTCTCAGGAGAGGTTTGGGGTTGTCATGGTGATCACTGGCACCACATAACACACATACATGTGGGAAATGACATATTCTGTTGCTATTTGCACACACACCCACGAGTGTGTGTGTGTGTGTGTGTGTGTGTGTGTGTGTGTGTGTGTGTGCTCTCATTTTTCCCTCATTTAGAAATGATTTAATGGAAATGTACCACTCGACTGAGATGGAGGTCAATTGGAGACAGACTTTTCCAATAATAATGAATGCATCAATGTGAAGTACCTTGCTTTTTAGGTATTCAATTCACTACATTAGTGAAAACAGACATGTGATTACTATTTTATTAATTGCTTTTCAGTAATATTTCTGTGACCTCCAGAGTGTCCTGACAACAAAGGCACGATCGGGAAAAAAAAATTGTTGCCAGACCATGAAGAGCCTTATATCAATCCTAAAACAGTTTCCTGGTTTTATATACTTTTTGTACTCCTTGGACCATGTTGACTGCTTTTTACACTTCAGATAATTTCCGTAGTCCCGTCATGAGGAAACACACCAAAAAAAGTTGTCATTTGCATCTTTAAAATTCAAATCTTGGAAACAGGAATGGGCGAGCTCGCTGATATAATTACTAAATTTAGGCCAGAATAAAAAAAATACACCTGTATTTTTCACTGCAGGTAACAATGAAATGCAGTTAAATGCAACACCATGTCTGCGTATGATGTGACTGAGAGAAAGCAAGGTAAATAAGTTTGGTCCTAGAACTGAACCCTGTGGTACTCCACATGTTATCTGGGTTAAAGAGGAGACTGTTGCTGATTGAAACACAAATGTGATAAAAAAAACACTGCAAGGCTGTATCAGATATACCAACCCACCAGGGAAGTATATTGTAATAGATATTGATCATGATTATAGAAGTAGGTGTATTTCGCTCGATTTAGCCATATCATCTATCCCTATGCTAAGTTGTTCTTGTCACTAGAAGACCCTCTCTACAGCAGTAAGCATTGTTTTTACAGAAAACCATAACATCTTTGAAATCTTTGGCCCTGTGACTTTTGAACCCAAAGAGAAAATAAATAAATAAATAAATAAACAAGGAGCCTTAAGTTGCTTGCGTGCGTGCGTGTGTGCGTGCGTGCGTGTGAAGAAGCAAGGCCATTTGTCAAAAAGTGACATTGAGAAATGGACTTGGGAGGTGGTACTGGTCCCCTAAAATAAAATCATCATCCTCAGCAACACAGTGCTTTTGGGATGTCTGTTCTGGGTCAAGTGTGCACCTCAGAATTGTGTGTGTGTGTGCGTGCGTGCGTGCGTGCGTGCGTGCGTGCGTGTGTTTGTCTGTGTGTGTCTGTGAGTGTGTGTGTCTGTGAGTGTGTCTGTGAGTGTGTGTGTGAGTGAGTCTGTGAGTCTGTGAGTGTGTGTGTGAGTGAGTCTGTGAGTCTGTGAGTGTGTGTGTGAGTGAGTCTGTGAGTGTGTGTGTGTGTGTGAGTCTGTGTGTGAGAGTCTGTGTGAACAGATTGAGGTGTGTGTGCCGCATGTTATTGGCTCTCTGAGCTCAGATGAGGCTGTCATGAGGTTTAGTCACATCTTTCATAAGACACACACACACACACACACACACACACACACACACACAGACTCCAGAGAGCAGGAGAGTAATAGTCTGTTAATTAGCCTGTTGCTCCCCCGCCTGTGTGTAGGCGTGGGTAAGCACAGTACACTCTCACTCTCTCTGAAGAAAAACAAGTAAACATGTCTCCTCCCACGAATGTTTCAGACACCTGGAGGTTTCATCAGCGGCAAGATGCGTCACCTTGCCAACTTTCGTCAAAACTGCACCTGTGGAACACCAAGTAGTTCCTTGTGAAAGGGTGATTTTTAACTTTGTATTTTTCACGTCCAACTCCCAACATCCAACCACAAATGAAGAAATGTAGTAGGGCACAAACGGCTTAAGAGCAAAGTGGAGGAGCATCATGTTCAAGGCGGGAATGTTGTGCCGTTATTCTGCCTCGACGTTCTGTATAAACGGTACAAACACGGAATGGGGACAGAGTTGTTCTGCCGTTAAACTGGCAGCGGAGATAGTAACAGAGCCGAAACAACAGACTACTCGCGTGCACACACACACACACACACACACACACACACACTACACACCGATGCTGTTATGTCACACGCCACACCTCTTTTGCTCCTGGAATGCAGGCATGCTATCTAAAATCACACACTGGGGTGACATTATCAGTGTAAAAAAAGCAAGGCCGTCATAATGGCAGATCTTCTTTATGGCAGTATTGCAGAATCTCTGTGTGAAAGAGGCTACTTCCACTTTTATTTTTAATATAGATCATTTTGGAGCTTTTTTGCCTTTATGAGATAGTACAGCTGAAGAGTAGTCAAATGTTTTTGGCTGGACCGCAGCAAAGCTAGGGAGCCAGCCCTATAAAGGGGAAAGCTTGTCGATGACGTCAGTGGAGTTGGAGCTTCTCTATTGGCTGTTGCTCTTTCAAAATGATTCAGTCAGTTCAGTACACAACAAACAAATATTACTGAGACCACATCATAGACAACACTGACTATCCCTGGAACAACTTGGCCACAACTAAGCACATTGACCATACACGGTCCAGCCACATACTAGTCTTGTTTATTTGAGCATGTTGACATATACACACACGATCTCTGTCATTTTCTTTGAACATGTATGAAGAATAACAGTCATGCATAAAAGAAAGGGAAAAAAAGGTAAATACAATATAAGCCTGTCCATAAGAGTGTATCTAATTATTTCTAAATGGAGTGTGTCTGTAAGGTCGCTAAGCCACATCTTTTTGCGTAAGAAGCAGTTTCTGAGCAATGATGAGACTATAGGATAGGACACATTGCTGAGTGGGCGTTGCTTAATTTTTTAACACCTTCAGATATTCCTAGAACAATAATAAGAGGTTCTGGGTCCAGCTGCATTTGAAGTATTTTTGATATTAATTTGAAAATATTGATCCAGTAGGTCTTAATTTTGGGGCATAGAGCAGAGCTGTGTAGTAGCTGCAGTGTGACAGGAAAGTGGGGAGAGAGAGGGGACGACACGCAGCAAAGAGCCGCAGGTCGGACTACCGGGTGAGCGAGAGGTCACCCCGGCACATTTATTTTTTGATACATGCTCAGCGATCTCATCAACTTTGGTTCCAGCAGCAGCAGGAAGCTGGCAGCTGGGGAACACAGTGGAGCCTTTCACAGCTACAGAAAGTTTTCTTTGGAGTTGGAGACTAAACCAGAGGTAAAAGAGAGAGAGCTTTGCTTTTGTGTCAGCTGGATGTGTACATAAGCAACTTTGTGCTCATAAAGTAGCCAGAAAAACTTACAAAAACAATGCACTAATAATTGGGGTGGGGTGTAACAGAGTCAAAATGCTCTTTAGATTGTTGAAATTAACAGCCCACATAGCATGATGGTATCAGAGCTGATGGGGCTGTAAGATCTGAAAATGCGTCTGAGTTCCTGAAAAAAAGGGGTTACCTCAGTAAATGAAGGCAAAATTAATTCTGCAGTTAGGGATGTAGGGAGTTTTTTTTTTTTTGTACAGAGTCCAATACTAATATTTACCTAAATGTTGATTGAATATGTATCTGACACACTGAAATAATTATACTACTTCATCTGACACACCTTATTTTAGTTATTTGATCCAAATACTGAAGGTCGTGGCTCTGAAAGTCTGAATGACTGAATGACCCGTGACATTGATGTGATGTGATCAGCTAGAGAGAAAATGTATCACTCTGTTGGACTTGTTTAAACTGCTTCCCTCACAAATGATTTTTGGCAGAGTACAGACAACCGGCTGCAGAGCGCACTTAAACCACACAACTGACTAGTTTTAATATTGGGCTGTCATCAAGTGACCTCTCTGAATTAATGTTAATTAGCAACAGCTGATATGAGTTGCCGCCGCCAACGTTTGTCATTTTAACAGGCCAAAATGACAAATACGCAAATCTGTGTATTATGCTGTGTCAAAACTCAGTCGCTCACCAGCACGACCAAATAATGTTTGACATTCCTTCACTCATATATGCAGCGAAAGGCTCGCAGTGAAGAGAAGAGCTGCAACACGAGCAGGATGAGCTGAACAAAACACAGTTCAGTAAAGAATTTGATTGGCTTTATTTACAATCTGCGTGCGTGCGTGCGTGCGTGCGTGCGTGCGTGCGTGCGTGCGTGCGTGCGTGCGTGCGTGCGTGCGTGCGTGCGTGCCCTGATTAAGGGCTGCACAGA
Source organism: Heterobranchus longifilis (assembly GCA_028570985.1). Lineage (NCBI taxonomy): Eukaryota > Metazoa > Chordata > Actinopteri > Siluriformes > Clariidae > Heterobranchus > Heterobranchus longifilis. Next base: position 15,050 of record JAOVVB010244325.1, on the reverse strand, counting down.
GTGAAGTGTGTAGGTGGTGATACAGTAACACCAGCTGGTCCACATACTGACACACCAGACTGCCAGTGTGTGTGTGTGTGTGTCTGTGTGTCTGTGTGTGTGCGTGCGTGTGTGTGTGTGTGCATGCGTGCGTGCGTGCGTGCGTGCGCGTGTGTGTGACTTGATGTCAAACCAGTTAGAATAACTCATCAGTGAAACCACCTGTCGTTGTTGTTTTTCATGTGTTAGCAGTGGACTCTTATAATCTGACCTCCTCACTTTCACGTCACTGTGGAGTCCTAGTTAGAGGATTGACAACAGTTTATTATTTATAATCGGATATAAACGGTCAGAAAAGGAGAATCTCTGATGAGTTAGATCAACCCACAGACTCAACATATTTGATATTTTTCTGGTAGTTAGAAAAGAAAGAAGAGGAAGATGAATGAAAACAGGGCAGGTTTGATATTCACAAACCCAAATGTTTGCAGGTAATGTAAATACTGACTACTCAGCTAAAAACTTTGGATTTAATATGGATTTAATATGGAGTCTACAATGTCATGATTCTCAATAAATCTGGTGCTTTTAAATCGTTTTAGCAGTTTAGTAAAAACAATAAAATATCTAAACCATACTAGTCATGTATTTAATATTAAAAAGCAGAATACCTTTTTACAACACAATTATATTTTACAATGTGCCTGTCTGTGATCAGTGATACGGCTGCCGTTCAAGCCAAACAAAGGCTAAAATATTATATTCACTTGTAGGTAGGAAATAAACACAGGGAAGTCATTTCACTAAACTACTGTTGTTTACTCAATTATATATAATAATTAGTCCCCCCAGGATTCCGCGATAGTGGAATTTTCCGCGGAATCCTGGGCCGTCCGCGGAATAGTAAATGAGCCGTGGAATAGTAGACAAGCTGCTGAAAATGATCACGTGCAAAGATAAAAATGAAAACACTTGCACACGTGTGATAGGTTACGTTGCTGGTGATCTGTCCCGACTTTATCTCCTGCTAAGGACCAGTGCGTGTGAGCAAAAAATGAAAAGGTATTTTTCCCTTGTTAACATATCATCAACCAGCCAGCATTTTGGCGACTATTGTTCAAAAAAAAAATACCACAAGAGTCGCCATCTAACCGGAGCTGAAAGATGACCCTATGGTAGATAAAACATGATGTGTCTGCCCTTTATGTAAAAAAAACATGATACAAGGCATTATTATTCTTATTCTTATTATTATTGGTCACAGTATATTGCAGAAAATTCCATTTTCAGATCGCAGATTTTCCAAAGTCTGCCGCGGATCTTAGTATTTTTTTCTGCAGAATCCTGGGGGGACTATATATGCAGATTGTGAGTTTTCGGAGAATGGCCTTGCGGCGAATGTCAATACCTCACCATGCAACAGGAAGTTGTTGGAACTCAACAGTACATTGTCCAATATGCCCTGAATTGCACACGGTTGATAAGAGTCCCAGTGTGAACACATCTAAGTTAGAAAAAACCACCTACTGGCAGCAGGAAATCAGACTTGTTTGAAATGCATCCAACAACATAGTGGACATTTAATCATGTTTTGTAATGGCATGGCGGCCATTTTGCATGCCTCGCCATGAAACAGGAAGTTGTTTGGATGTACATTGTCTAATCTGCACTGAATTGCAAAAGTTTGATAAGATTCCAGGCCTGAACACATCAAGGTAAAAAAGAAATCCCTCGACATCACAGCTCCACCTACTGGCAACAGGAAGTTGGCCTTCTGTGACAAACATCATTGGATTTACATGAAATTTACACGGCATGGTCTACACATGATGTACAGCAACATGACATATAATTATAACACTTAACGCCACGTAGCGGACACATGTAAATTTGCGACACTTAATCTCTGTGCGGTGTCTGACGATGTTTGTCACAGAAGGCCAACTTCCTGCTGCCAGTAGGTGGAGCTGTGATGGTGAGTGATTTTTTTTAGATGGATGTGTTCAGGCCGGGTGTTACGGTGCTAAACTAATCTAGGCTTGTGATGCGCAAAACAACCCCTAACAAAGACTAGCCTAGAAGATAAAATTTACCACTGTCTCTTTTCCTACGTGTTGCATTCAACTTAGTGACCTGCAAATGACCTGCACTTACCTGGGTGAGTACAAATCTTACTCATCTTGAGGGGTGGTGTGTTTGGTGACTCATCCGGCAAGGCCGATAGTTCTTCCCTCGCGTTTGCTCTGAGTGGCTAGCTTGCCCCGACCCGACAGTCTCCCTCGACGCAATCAGCTGAGTCCATCGGTCTAGCTCCGACAGCCCGCTCTTCGTTGTAGCTTGTAGTTGTTCAGTTTAAAAGGGTGTATTTACAAAAGGAAGCCGTTGTCATGTGGAAAGTCTGTGTGTCAGTCTCTTGAGTCTTTTTTGTGTCCAGGAGTCCGCCTGGCCTCACGATGTGTCTCTGCAGCTTCAGCCGCCAAAGCCCCACACCACTCTCCACATGCAGCCAGCAGGTTAAAGACTCCAACACCACACCCCCTCACGTGTACATGTCAGTCTGACCCTGTCACTCAAACAAAACCACGATTCGGGTCAGACTGGACAATGTACATCCGTTTTACAACAACTTTCATGGCGAGGCATGCAAAATGGCCGCCACGTCATTACACAACATGACTAAACATGCATTATGTTGTTGTATGTGAAATGCAGAGCACACAATTTGAGTTTGGTGTAAATTGGATGTTTGTCAAACAAGTCTGATTTCCTGCTGGTGGCGCTGTGATCATGAGTCATTTTTTTATTTTTTTTTAGTTAGATGTGTTCAGGCTGGGACTCTTAAAAATCGTGTGCAATTTGGAGCAGATTGGACAATGTATATCCGATTTGCAATAACTTCTTGTTGCGTGGCAAGGTATTGACATCATCAAGGTTGTAATACTTTTCTGACAGCATTTGGTGTTTATCTGATCAACCGACTAGGAGGAGTACATCAATTTATAAAACATGTAATTTCCTGTTACCAATAGGGGGCGGTGTGGCGGTAAGTTAATATTGTCACATAGATGTCTTCAAGGTGGGACTATTATCAATCATGTGCAGTTAGGAGCAAATTGGACAATGTACGGGAGAGTTATAGCAACTTTGTGTTTCATGGCGAAATACTATATTTTGGCGCCACGTCACGGCAACAGCAATGCACAAAAACTCAAGCTTTGAACAACTTTTCATCGTAAAGGCCTTGAGATGGTACTGACCTAAGGAGAAGTCGATCGGGTGAAATCTGTAGTTCGTTAATGTATGGAGGGTAGAAATGGTGAAAAATGCCATGTTCAATTCAAGATGGCCGACTCGCTCCCATAGGCTTTTTTTTTTTGTTCGTACCAAATTGACCTGACCTAAGGAGAAGTCGATCAGGTGATGGTGAGGGTGGAAATGGTGCAAAACGCTAAGTTCAATTAAAGATGGCCAACTTCCTGTTGGGTTTTGGATGTCGCTCCCATAGGCCTTTTTGTTCGTCTCCTCATGTTATGATGTGTACCAAATTTCATTTCTCTATGTTGTATACATTAAGACGGTATGCATAGCTACAGCCTCTGAAATCTTCTGAAATTCACCTAAAGTTTGTTGAACAGAAAGTTTACTGAACAGATAAACAGTTGTCAAAAGAGTCTGAACAGTTGACTAGGCTCAGCTGGGAAGGACCAGCTTCGCATGCAATGTTTACATGTTAAGGCTCCCAGAAAATGTACCATACATGGGATTACGACCGACCGAACATATATGTAATCTTATGTCACGTTGTAAGGTACACGTGTGGCCTACAGGCCATGCGATACCCATACAAGGGGTTTTGGAAGAAAGACACACACACAATATGCATATACGTAGACACTGATGTTTTTGCTACTATAAAGGATGTGAGGGAACAAAGACCAGTGCCCTGTAACATCTGGCTGCCAAAGCGTCTGTGCTATTTTCTTGTAACACCTAGGATTTAGCTAAGATATCTGTGTTAGAGACTTCTTTTTTCTGTAATAAATACTTGTATCAGCAAAGTTGCTATTGCCTTCTAGTCTCCCTTATTTTTCCTCATGCCACTGCTTCCACATTGAAACAGCCACTCAAAGGCACTTCACGATGAAACAAGGTGATTTTCATCGCCTAAATAGCCTATTCTGCCATTTCTTCACATAAGTTGATAGAAACAGATTTCTGTGTAATAATAATGTAAAACTGAAAAAAATATGAAGAACAACATAGTTTGATTTTGGTTTTCGGTATGAATTCATTTCAAAGCATAGATTCTCGAAATAAAATTATTTCGCTGATATAAGGCTATTTTCAATGCTTAAATAGTCTCAGCTGCCATTTCTTTACTGGAGCCCAAGAATCGAATTTCTGTGCAGAAAATATGTAAAAAATAATCATAATAATCATAATATACAGACTCTCAAAATGAGCTTAATTCGCTAACATAAGGTGATTTACATCGCCTAAATAGCCTATGCTGCCATTTCTTAACAGAAACTCATAAAAACACATTTCTGTGAAGTAATCATGTAAAACTGAATGAATATGAAGAACACGTAGTTTGATTAGGTTTTCTTTAGTGATATGTCTCACATATACAGATTCTCAAAATGAGCTTAATTTGCAAAAAATAAAATCACCTCAGCTGTCCAGCCGCGTGCCCTCTCCTCTGTTGTCCACCTCGGCTGCTCAGCCACCAGCCTTCACCTTGGCTGTCAAGCATGTCCAGGTCTTCAGCTTGACTTCCCAGCCAAAGGCTTTCACCTCATCTGCCCAGCTGCCAGTCCTCACCTCAGCTGTCCATTCACCCGCCTTCATCTCAGTTGTCCAGCTGTTGGGCCTCACCTCAGCTGGACAGCTGTCCGCCCTCACTTCGGCTGAACCTTCACTCGCCTTCAACTTGGCTGCCGAGCCTGTCCAGCCACTAGCCTTCATGTCGGCTGCCCAGCTACCGGCTTTAAAAGCCTGTCCAGCCACCGCCTTCACCTTGGCTGCCAAGCCACAGACCCTCACCTCAGCTGTTCTTTCACCGGCTTTCGCCTTGGCTGCCCAGCCTGTCCAGCCAACAGACTTCACGTTGGCTTCCCAGCCTTAACCTTGGCTTTAAATCTTGTCCAACCAATGGCATTCAGCTTGTCTGTCCACTCAGCTGCCTTCCACTTAGCTTCCCAGCCACCAGTCTTAACCTCAGCTTTAAAGCCTCTCCAGGCACTAAAATTCACCTCACCTCAGCTGTCAAACTGTAGCCTTCACCTCAGCTGTCCAGCTGTCGGCATTAACTCAGCTTTAAATGCTGTCCAACCACTGGCATTCACCTTGGCTGCCTAGCCGCCAGCCTTCACTTTGGCTTCTCAGCCACCGACCCTCAACTTAGCTGTCCCTTCACAGCATTATCCTAATTTCTCTAAATGTTGGCTGTCACTTCACTGGACTTCACCTCAGCTTTCCAGCTGATAACCCTCACCTCAGCTGTCCCTTCACCGGCTTTAAGCTTAGCTGTCCCTTCATCAGCTTTGACGTCAGCTGTCCAGCTCCTTGCCCTTACCTCGCCTGTCCAGCACATCCACGAACATACCCAAAATCGGCGCACACCCCCGGAGCCCTGCGGGGGTCTGGCCCTGCAGTTTCTGGAACCCTGGCAGGCGCCGTTCCAGACTTGTTTGAAATAACATTTGGGAACATTGCTCCTCCATTCAAATGTGTGGCAATTGTCTAATTTCATGAGGGCAAGTGCTGGTGTTCTTGATATTCCAGGCTAGAGAGCCCAAACTTCAGGGGCACTCTTGGATCTTCTAAACTCATTTTGAGGACTGTGGCACACACTGTTGCAGACTGCCATGGTAAGGGAATTTTGAATGGTCGAACCACACATAGGGTGGATGGCCTCCAGATCTCAAAAATGTCACTTTGTGCTAGGGACTCCAAAGTTGGCACAAAGCTTCGGGGCACCAGTGGCATCCTATGTTCTTATTTTGGGGCCCCTGGCCCACATCATTCTGAAATTATTTCAAATAATGTTTGGGAACATTACCACTCCATTCAAATGTGTGGCAATTATCAAATTTCACACTTTGTCATGAGGTCAAAAGTTCAAGTTGAGTTCAAATCCCTGGACCTTGCCCCTTTATGTTGCAGCTAGAGAGGTGGAACCTGGTCAACCTGCTTTAAAGGCCATGTTCCAGTGAAGGTAGTAAGTGTAAGTTTGGTGCTTCTGGGCGCTTTGAAGGGCCCCAAAGGCCAGGTCAAATATCAATATGGGCCCTCACCTCTTAGGTGTCTGGAACAATTTCCACACAATTGAATGGATTGCTAGTGTTCCCATTGGTCAATGTGGGCCTTGGTATTCCAGGAATGAGCTAGAGTGCCCAAACTTGGTACACAACTTTGTGGCCCGTTCGTACTGCAATATAAGTGGAATAAACACCTTGCAAGCTGCAGAAGTCGTCTGTGCTGAGTTCACGCATCTAACTAGTTTTACCCTGTCTCGCAAACGCTCGGTGGCTTTGAGTAGCAAACTGTCATCACAGGTTATTTTATCAAATTTGATCAGATATCAGCATCGGCCATTAAAAACCCATATCGGTCGACCACTCACCAATATTGGCCAGACAAACTAGATGCTACTTTAGTCCAGAACCACGAGACTGGTGGATAGTCCCACATCATGTGGGGAAAAATGTGCCAGGTACCTTCATAGTACATAAACTACAGGAGGGATCATTCAACATTATTCAAAATTATTATTCAGGTATTCTTGTGCTACCTAGCATGTGTTTTTAATGTTAGTCTTGCCTGCATCTCTGTCTCTCATATATTTAACATGATACCATGGGTTGTGGCTAAGGTTTTCCATGGAAAATTAACAGGAATTTATGGGGAATTAACAGGAATAAAATGGAAATATATGGGTTATCTGCTCAGGCTGCATTTACCATGCAGATAGAAACTAACATTTTACCACATAATAAGCAAACATAATTCATTAATTTGCCAAATAAAACCATTTGTCAAATATACACAATGTGAAATGTGCCATGTGGTGAGTTAGTTAGCGAGCAAGTTAACTAATTGGGAAAGGTGCTTTGAAAATTTGAGGCGACAATGTGGGCCGTGTGCAAACTTAGGGTTTAAAGTGAACAATGAATTTATAAAATAAATGTTTTACAATAAATAATTAATGGAAATAGAATCAACAAGTTATAAACTGTGTACTTTGCTTTAGGTTACTATCTGCTGCTTAACTGAAATATCATAAACATGTATTCAATCAATTCAATTCTGTTTATAGTGTCATATCATAACAAAAGTTATCTCGGGACACTTTTCATATAGAGCAGGTCTAGACCAGTGTTTCCCAACCTTTTTCCTTCAGAGACCCCGTTTCTATCACTGAGTAAACTGACGACCCCTGACTAAACCAGACATATTTGCTTTTAATTACTCTGAAAGCCCCTTTACTGTAATAATCCAAACTTTAAACTTAAACTTTTCTTCACAGAAATAAACTGTATATATATATTTTTTTAAAGTTAACACCCCTTGAATTCAAGAAGGTCTCGTGACCCCCCCCCGTGAAGCTTTGGTGACCCCTAGTGGAGGTCGGGACCCCCAGGTTGGGAACCAGCGGTCTAGATGATGCTCAATGATTTACAAAGTCCCAACATTTGCCCATGGGCACGTATTTCATACGCAAGAGTGAAAGCATGTAGTCCCTTGGCTCAGACAGTGCAGTAGTGTGGGCTGCACATGTGATGGGAGAATGCTCTGTGCGTGCAGAGCGTTGTAGTTTTACTGAATTCCTATTTAATGGGGTGCTGGAAAATGTACATGTGGTGAATGCAGTGCATTGTTATAATTAAATTAAATGGGCTTACTTTTATCCAAAATATGAGACTTATTATTGAGACGTTTGTAGTATTGGGGCCCTACTTATCTTTGTCTCTGTATTTGCTGATTAGAATCAACCAGAGCCAGATGGGAAGGGGCCAACCATCGAGAATCTGCAGAGGAAGATCAGGAGGCTCGAGTCTGACTTGGAGAAAAGAGCAGAAATTAAAAATGTTAAAGATGATTATGGAAAGGTAAGAGCATCAATTCTGCTTTATTGTGCATCCTAACCCTTCGTTTGTACGTTCACTTGATGTACAATGTGTTTCTGACAGACCAAAGGTGAAATTGTGCGTTGGGAGGAGGGTAAGAAATGGCAGGCCAAGATGGAAAAGGTGAAGAATTCACTCAAGGAGAAGGAACGAGAGAATGAATCCCTGTCGAAACAGCTCAGCACTCTAAAAGACCTCTATGCAAGGTCAGTGTGTACATCATAGTTTACACAGTGTTCTTCTATCCTTGACAGAAAGACTTCAACGTAAAGCTGCGATGGGCAACTCAGAACATTTGGTTCCAAATGACAGCACAAGCGACGGAAGTTTGCAAACTTGAAATAATAATTGGTCGGCCAATTAATGAGATAATTGGCATCGGCTGATTAACACCATATAAAAACCATATAAAACCCATATCTGTCGACCACTAGTTCCAAGTAATTATTTTCATTCCTGATTGATCTGCAGATTATTTTCTTATTAATCATTCTCTCTATAAAATGATTTTTTTTAAGAAAAAAATAATTTTCCAGAGCCAGCTGTGAAGTCTTCAAATTCCTTGTTTTATCTGACCCACAATCAATAAAATACTCAATTTACTATTATACAAAACAAAGAAAAGAGAATATTTGGCTTTTGTGCTTGAAAAATGACTGAAACAGTCAATTGTTTTTGAAAATATTTGCAAATTGCTTTTCAGTTGAACAACTAATCCACTAATCGATTCAGATCTGATAATAATAAGAGGGTGTAGTTGTCAAGGAGGGAAGATGGAGGGTTTGGCTATACAGCTATATATATTATTTGTAGATTCCCAAGTATCCCACACAAACGTCATTACATTGTTTTCAACAACTATAGCTGGTAGCTCACTCAGTGCTATAAAGTAAACTCTACTAATGTTGACAGTGCACCATTTTATTTTGAGTTGGTAAATAGAAAATCTGTGTACTTTACTGTTATAATAATATAATATTGTATAATGTACTGTGGTGACAGAAACCAATGAATCTGACGATGGAAAGCTACTACCACTTTCAAATTTGAAGTCAGTTTTTACATTTCTATCAGCTGTCTGAACCCTTCTATTTTCATTGTGTGTTTCATTGTGCATGCAGACTGGAGCAAGAGAAGAGTGCGCTGCAGAAAAAGCTGAAGGGTCGAGGTGTGACTGCTGATCAGGTGGTCGGAGTGCGATCCACTGAACTGGAAAAGGAGATGGAAGAGCTGAAGAAGAAGAACTCCGACCTGGAGACGCAGATCCTCACCATAAAGTATGTAGCAGTCTTTAAAATAAGCCAAAACAAAACACTTAAATCAGGGCTTTTTGAAGAAAGATTAAAAAAAAAAAAAAAATGTCATACTGATTTAGTATACTTGTATTTCGTTATGCAGTTAGAACACATTATAATATATACAACCTTTATTTGCACTAAATTCAACTTCTACACAAGATGATTGATTTCAAGTTTGTAAAACAATACGTGTTTTAAAGCTGAGTTTGTCATTAATGTAAATGCCTACTGTAAGTACAGGATCCACTGTGAGTGAGTTTTAAAGTTAGGATTGTCAGTTTGTCACTTCTTAGAAAACAATTTTAATGTAAGGCTTTTTACAAAGTGTTAACTGTTGCGTAGCTGATTACAACCCTGAGGCTAAACTGAAGCTCGACAAAATGATCAAAGTAAATGGATATCACTCCAATCTGAGCCATGACTACCAACATTTATGAGCATACCATTTTTACATTTCATGGAATTCTGCTAGAGTATGTAATTATTTGCAATATATATTATCTTTATCACTCTTATCAGATACAGATGATCATTTTATGGACAGAAATTGTATTTTAGCAGGAATTTTACATCATGTATCTGCTGTCTGATGCTGGATTTTTAGGTCAATCATGGTGATACCAGTGTAAAAAAAAGTCTTATTATATCTTAGCCAATATTCATTTATTAAATAAACATTTTTGGCGAGTAACCCTTCAAATGTTTTCACTATTTAGCTAGATGTTTGACTAGACCTTTATTATCAAAGTTAATATCAATAGTAGACTAGTCTCTGTTGTACTTATCCCAAGTCTCTTTACAAAAATGCAAAACTTGAACTTGCAGACAGCACCAGGCGTTACCTCGTGATGACGCCATGGAGAATCTGACCCTGAGGAACCGCTACCTGGAGGAGAGACTTCACTCTGTAGAGAGCCAGATATCCAAAGAGCCTCCATCAAGACCCTCCGTAAGTGCTCATTAACATGCATGATTGCAGGATGTGCAGGATTTTGTCAGAAATATCCTGATAATTCACATCGTAACGTAAATACACGATCACTTTAGTTTTTTAACAAGAGAAAATCTTTTTTTGATGAATGTAAGAAGTTTATCAAGCGAATGTGCCAAACATTCTCGGATTTCAAATTCTCAAATGGGATAATCAGTTTTTATGTAGTTTTACATGGAACATTGCAGGTATTCTTTAGGGCTGCCCTCTGAAAGTCGAAGATCAGTCGGAGACCCCCCTCAGTCGAGCTGTCATTTTTATGGGGTTTTTTGTCAGTCAGTCTGCAGTGTACTTCAGGCCACATTTCAGTCCTCAGAATTATAGTTTAACCTCCTCCTGGCCTTCACGCTGCTCTGCTTTTCAGTTTCACTTTTACAGTCTGCTTAGAAGTGGTGAATTTACAGCCCACAGCTACTTAATACGCTGAGGTCTCTGGCTTTTTGACCTTGTGTCGGCAAAAAAAATGTTTTTTTCCGATTAGCGTTGTTAGCATGCATTAGCTCGGAGGGTTAACTTGGCTTGTTTACTATATAATGTCGCTGTCACCCTCAATGTCCCACTGAACCCCATTCAAAAATCTGGCAGATTGATAAAGCGTTGCTTGATAGTCTTTGAAAAAAAAGGAACATGTGATGTGTTTATACAAACACTAAGTCAGTTTAATAGGAGACGGTGGTCTGTGGATCTGGCCGTTAACACTTAAGTGTCGTAAAGCCGTGTAACGAGCTGTGCACCATGCCGCGCATGCATAAACTGTAATCAACTGTAATAAAACAGGCTCAAACCACGAATCGTCGTATTGATGAGCCAAATCTGAGTCGACTGACAACATTCAAGTACGGCCCGAGTATTCATTCACTGAATCACCATTGGCTCTTGGAACTTGTGATGGGCATTTTTATTTGCAATTTTATAGACTAAACAATGAAACATCAATCTACTTTAATTGATCATGAACATTGTCATTATTTTCAGCCCTATATACATATTAGAGAGATTACAACACCTCACATGTATTGCAGCTTGTACAGTAGGCAGTCCACAGTACTGAACAAGATGTTTTCAACTCTCTGTATGACCTCTTAAAGAAGTTATCTTTCATTTCCCTCTCTGTTCATCATTCTTTACTCTCTTTCTTTATGCATCTCCTTGGATTTAATCTGATTCATTGCTTGTGAAGGCAAAAGACTCGTCCTCCTGGGCGTTGAGAGGGATTTGTTCCGTCACTTTTGATGTTACGGACGGGCCATGCGAGGGAAATGCAGCGCCTCGTCCTGCTGAGTCGCGCAGCTGCTCTGTTAGCCCTGAAGCTGTTGAAGACTCCGCAAACCAACAGAGCGAGCCAGAGCAAAGCCAGTTATGCACAGGAACCCAAACCGGCTTTGTGGGAGCGGAGGATGTTGCTGAACAAGAGTTGAGTCCTGGCGTTGCAGAAAACACAGCAGCAGCAGATGATATAGACGTGACCGGAGAAGAAGATGCTGACATAAATCATGTTAATGAAGGTGGAGCAGAAGCAGAGATTTTAGAAGGTACAAACAACATCCCAGGTGGTTCTGAAGCTGAAAAACAGATGTCAAAAGAAAGTGAGCCCGAGCCTGAGGATCCGTCAGGAAGACCAGGATCGTTGACGTCACCGAATAAAGAAGATGTTGGTGAAGGAGATGATGGAGATGCTGCTGATGATGATGGTGATGATGATGATGTGGGCATCAGGGAAGAAAAGCCAGAGGAGGCTGAGGAACAGACAGAGCTGAAAGATGAAGTGATTGAGACAACAAAGGAGGCAGCAGAGGAAGATAATTCAGAAGAGTCCTGCACAGCAGAACCAGATGTGGACTCCAGCGCCATACTGAGCCAACACCCAGAGACGTTCATCAGTAAAAAAGTGGATGATCGTGTACGAAAACGAGAAAGCAGATCTCTTAGATATCTGAAGGTACTACAGGTTTCTGTAGTCACCCAGCTGTAGTGTTGTGATCAGGGCTGGGTATCGAAATAACTCCGTACCAAGTAGTAACGAAACTTCTCCAGTCACACGATACCTGCCTTCGATCTAGAAAAAGAAAAGACGCCAGCAGCCAATCACCGCAAGCATTCCTCGATTTAAATGCAAAGTGTGATTGGCTGACGACACTGATGATGTTTAATCCGCTGAACCTCAAGCAGTTTCGGGGCAGTTTTTGCTCCTGTAACATTTTACTCACTTCAGCCTCATTTTTTACTGCAATATAAAGTCCTGAACCTCTGGAAACAGCACAGCCATGACTAGAAGTAAGGAGAACTCAAAAATGTCTTTTGTGCTCTATAAGAGTTATAATTCCATAAATCATCCTCTCTGCTCTGTGTAAACAGCTGCAGTTTAGTCACAGAATTTAGTTTCACAGAATTTATGTCACATGACTGTTGCTCTCAATCGAGTCATTCATGACTTACCAGTTGCTCTGAGGAGCACAAAATGTAAAGTCCATCTGAATCTGGTCCATGCAAACAGTTTATTTTTTGGCAAAATGTTAAATTAGACGTACAGAATGAAAGGATTTTGATGAAATATCTTTATTTCAAGCTTAAATTTGGTTATTTTTCCCGACAGAAGCGTTTCTCACAAATGATGCATTCACGGACTGCCGGAAAGTTAAAAATCTGACGATAATTTATGTTTTCACAGTTTCTGACTATGATAAATGGTGTAACGTTGGAGGCTTTTTTAAAGACCCTCCAGTGAATTGTGGTGTCCAGAGGGTTAAAATGACACGGCCCAAATAATACTTCATTGTACACTTTTGTACAGTTATTTAATACATCTTTTAATAATTTATAAATAGGGCTGCACAATATGAGTAAAATGTGATATACAATATGCAATATCATTGTTGAATATTGCAATAACGATATTACTTGTGATAAGTCAGTCAGATCAGTTCTGCCTTTCTGCTGCTTTCAGTATACTGTACTATACAGTATACTATATACAGTATACTATATACTATATACAGTATACTATATACAGTATACTATATACTATATACAGTATACTATATACTATATACAGCATACTATATACTATATACGGTATACTATATACAGTATACTATATACGGTATACTATATACAGCATACTATATACTATATACGGTATACTATATACAGTATACTATATACGGTATACTATATATAGTATACTATATACTATATACAGTATACTATATACTATATACGGTATACTATATACAGTATACTATACTGCTAAAATACAATAAATTGCTTGTTGAATTAAAAAAAACTGAAAGGAATTTATTTCTGACATTATTTTATTGAACAAATTGACACCATTAAAATTTTTTTAAAAAAGGTTACATTTTAGAGAGCAGTTTTCTACCGAGTTTTCAACTAACTCTGCAATATGTCGCAGACTTTTGCGATGTGTTTTTGCACAAGTTGATATTGTGATGACAATTAAAAAAAACATACATTGTGCAGCCCTAATTTGAACACTTTTAAAAATCCACATAATGGGTATCACATGAAGTAGAAAGAAAAAGGTATCGAATGAAGTACTCTGCTGGTATCTGTATCACTTTAAGCTTACTGGTATTGTATTTTTAAAAGAATGACACCCAGCCCTGGTTGTTGTGATAGCATTGCAGTAGACGTGGCAGAGCCAGACTTAATTAAAAGTGAGTGGTAAGTGGCTTGTTAGTGTGTTGTCTGTTATGGACTGAAGGTTGCTGTGTGTGTAGGTAGAGACAGTTCTGTGACCCCAAGAACAAGACTTTTTTTTATTTTTTTTTTAATAATGCTGCTCTACTCCCTGAGAGCTTTTGTTGCTGAAGATTCAGTCTTTTCCTCCACAGCAGTGTTTATACCCATCGTGCTTTTTAATTAATTTCGCCTGGCTGATTTTGTGTCTTATACTTCCTGTAGACTTCGGGACGAGGCACTGGCACTCCCTCACAGAGAGATCAAGACCTGCAAAAAGAAAACCTCAAGCTGGCCTCTGAGAACCTGGAGCTTCGCTTTCAGCTGGAGCAGACCAACAAAGACTTACCAAGACTCAAGGTATGTATAGCCTAAATCCAGAAGTACTTGCTCTGTGCTTTGCCGTTGTTTGATGTTTGGTGCTGATTGTAACACGTGTTAAAGGAACAGTCTGATATTTTGGGAAATCTAAGAGCTTACTGAATATCAAAAGATTTCTACAAGGAAAATGCAAACCATACCTGTTCTGGTCTTGTCCAAATTTAACAGATTTCTGGCATCAAATATTTAACAGTTTTTTAAAACCTCTCACAGCACTATTTGGAGTCCCACCACCTGCAACACCAAACTTCCCATTGATAAAACAACGTGTTCTGGGGCCTCATTTATAAACGCTGCGTACGCACAAAAAAGAAGGCGTACGCCACTTTCTAAGCAAAGTTTGGGATTTATAAAAATCAAGGATGTGCGGTCCTCCACGCACACTTTGACCCGTGCGTACGCACATCCAATGGCAGAAGGATGAAACTCGAGAAACACTTTGATATTGATACCATGGTGTAAAAATAAATTGACATATTGCCTCTCATGTATTAATTCAATTCAATTCAATTCAGTTTTATTTATAGTGTCAAATCATAACAGAAGTTATCTCAAGACACTTTTCATAGA
>JAOVVB010244316.1:0-15101 GCA_028570985.1 Heterobranchus longifilis | reverse complement strand
GTTACTGCCAGTAGAGGAGGGAGAGAGAGAGAGAGAGAGGAGAAAAGAGATTGTTCAAAGCTCTGTTTGCACTTTTTCTATAATAGTAATGAAATACTTTTTTAAAATTTTGGTCTGTTTTCTTTTACTTGTAATGTAAGCCTTAAGTTCATTGTGCTGGGACTAACTTTATTTATATAGAGGCAGCTATTTGGTTTCCATACAAGTGCCATAATGTGCCTGGAGGTTTGACGTTCGGACCTTTGCTGGGAGGAAATTTTAGTAACTGGACCTCTTTCAATTTTAGCTGAATACCCCTGTTCTATACCATGACACTGTTTATGTCATTTTAGCCAACATGCTATTCTATGACTTTGTTATGACATTTTGGACGTGCTTTGTTATGGCGTTTTTATCACATTTTGGACAACATGCTATACTATGACATTTTTATCACATTTTGGACTCCATTCTATAGTATGACATTTTTATCACATTTTGGATGACATGATATACTATGACATTTTTTATGGAATTCTGGACAACATACTATACTACGACATTTTTTATCACAATTTGGATAACATGATATAGCCTACTATGACATTTTTATCAAATTTTGGACTACATGCTGTACTATGACATTTTTATGAAATGTTGTACAACATACTATGACAGTTATATCACATTTTGGACGACATGTTATACTGTGACTTTTTTTCTCAAATTTTGGACGACATACTATATTATGACTTTTATGAAATTTGTACGACATGCGATACTATGATGTTTTTATCACATTTTGGAGGGCATTCTATATGCCTTATTTCTGATATTTTGGACGACATGCTATACTATGCTGTTTAAATCATAATTTTCACTAGATTCTATACTATGACGTTTTTCTCACATTTTGGATGACACATGATACTATTACTTTGCATGAAAGTTTGGATGACATACAGTAAAACAAGCTTTTTTTGTGTGAAATGGGAGCACCCTAATTGTGAGAAATCAGTTCTTATTATAAATAATAAGTAATCCGCTATATAAGCTATAGTTTAGAGAATAGTATAGATCACAGATGAAACTGACAGAAGGGCTGGACTGAGAGAAAAAGGCACAATGACAAATCTTTCTGCTACTTCAGCACCACGGACAGCGCCATGGATTCATCAGTGCACAGCAAAGTTACTGTAGGCTACTGATATTTCAGACTGGCATGTCTCCTGCCAGGACTTGCAGGACTGGGATGGGGGTTGACTTTACTGCTCCACAACACTGTCTTCACTAACTTGAACTGACTTGCACAAACCTCAGTCAGTTAAAGGATCAATAAGTCAAGCAGACTAGACTAACAAATTCAACTAAACAACCTGTCTGCCCTGCACTCTCTCTACCACTAAGGATGGAGAGGGGGGATGGCAGGTTAACAAGGGGGATACAATTTGGCCATTTTGATAACAATGGGGATGGCTCCCTCCTCAAATTGGCACCTGACCCTAGTGATATTGAGCCATGCATAAAGTGTCAGTTTTAACTGCTGCAGTTTCAAGATTTCTGCCGCCACCCTGACACAGTGGAAGAGAATTGAATTTTGTTTTGGGTGGTCAAAGATGGAAAATGCTGGAAATTACAACAAAACTGCTTTCTAGAAACAATACCCTGGTTATACAATAGTCATACACCTCTGTGGACAGATTTCATCTCAACTACTTTCTACTAAGGAAACACACCCCATGAAAAATGTGGACAGTATGTTCTGTGATTTATCCAGAGGAACCTGTTTCTGAAAAACATGCTGCTAATGGTATAAAATATATTTTTCTTCAAGTCTCTGAGCAGCAGCATTGAAATTATATTTACCTCCAATGTATTGAGCTGGCTGCAGAAGTTTCAGAGGTGGATTTCTCAACATCTTGACACATAGAACTAAATCGGTATCCATGGAGTCAATTGACCCTTTAAATTGGGTACTCTGCTGGGGAGTCATGACACGTGGAATATGCAGAGATATGGATCATTATCACAGGGTAGAAGACACATGATAGTGGGCTATGAGGAACTGGATAGAAATGTTAAAGCATCATAGCAGTATAGCGGTAGTAGTGGGATTAGTATTCATTTAACTGACTTTCATTTGTGTTTACTTTGACAGTCTTTGGGGAAGTTATGTTGTTGTTGTTGTTGTTGTTGTTGTTGTTGTTGTTGTTTAACTTTTTTTTTTTTTCTTTGTGACTGATTAAGACATGGTTCTTAAAATCCTGTTTAACTGCTGAAAAAAAAAACCTTAGGTATGAAATCAACATGTTTTCACAATGTCTCATGGAGAAATGTACTCCAAAAAGAACTTGTTCTCTCGTGTGTTTACTCTGCGGCAAAATTCAGTGACTTGTGTTGATCATCATTCCCACTCACCACCATCAGTATTCCAGTGTGCTGCTTGAGGTGTGGTGCAACCAGCAACGGGCGCAAAAACAGAATGATAAACAACTTAATCTCACCTCTAATCATGCTTGTGTGGAATGGTAAGTGAATTGCATGAAAGCGATCCCAAGATATTGCACGTATATGCTTAAATGAGCATAGTTGCTGTTTGTCTTTTCAACCTCTGTGGAATTACAACAGGTAGGATTTTACACTGACATAATAATGTGCTTTCAAGTAAAAATCAATTCGTAATGAAACAACTGATGCATCCGTGTCTTTTTTTATTGCCAACAAAGCAGCAGAGATGATGGTTCATTCCAGGGCAGGTGCTGTGGTCTCATTAGAGAAAGTTATCCATGACAAAGTCTGCAGCTTTCTGCAAAAACAAGGAAGCTGAAGCCACACATGAGGATGTGGCCTATTTATTATGGATATGAACCACCCTCTCAATGAGAGTTCAGATCATAAATGGTGTGACTGTGACAATGCAGACACAATTGTCAATAGCAGTCCTTTCCTGAGGTTTTAACATAGACTGAATGATAATTAGTTTCCCTTTGTTGTCCTTATCTCTTACCTGCAGAAATGGCCAATTTATGCAGGCTGCACCCTGGCCAGGCAAAGTTGATGCTCCCCAGAGGAGGAAAGCAGCAATGTTTCAGACAATGGGAATGAACTCAGGGACAACTCAAGGTTGATTTAGATCCTGAGCAACATGGAATTAAATGTGGAACCAGGCCACACTGAGCTTGCCCTAATGTTGACACAGCTTCCTCTCAGAATCGCTCTCATAGTGTACCTGCATCCCCAAGGAGCCCCATGCGTCACTGAGATCTGGTCAAGTGAGAATAAAAATGCAAATGTCATATTGTTGTAATGCTGACTGAACTAAATGTCAGTCCATCTTTTTCAATATGAGATATGAGATTGATGTGGATAGGCCATCGAAGGCAAGTGTGATAGCTGCAGAAGGCAGGTTATACCAACAGCTGTGATATTTGAGCTGTGAAATAAGCCTTGTTTTTTTTCCAGAAGCATAAGTAATTCTCTTATGTCCTTTACAGAGATTATCCCGAAAATACCCCACAGTCTGTCCTTTATTTTATCGTGTGGCTGTATTTTCTCAAAACTAATAACAAGGTGCATCACAGGAGGCAGGTACATTATTTTCCTTTTTTTTTTTTTGAATATCAAAAGAGCTTCAACACAGTACCCTGTGGGGAAGGAATTCAGTTAATCTTTAACATTTTTGTCATCTTTAATTTTACATTTTCCACACCACGATGCCCATCTGATCCACTTCTCCCTCAGAATGACCACTTGTCAAGTCCTCACTGCTACTACTACATCCTATCCAGACACATTTCGTAGATCTATTCAGAAACCCTAGTTCACATCCACATGTATTAGGAGCAACATCCACCAGCACGTTTCCCCTCTGATGCTGCTGTGCTCTGTGCGCGCACATCAGTAAATGAATCACGTAGCACTAGAACAGCCCTTCTTCATGCGATCTTGCCAGACCTATTGGAGAAACCCCCCCAAGGCAAGATCTGTCACTGTTCACTCATTTGCTGGAATACGATCAGAAACTATGTTAAATGCAGCAAGAAATACACTGGTGTCTGTTATAAAGGCGTCGAGAGGATTCCGGTCGGATCTCACTGCGAAGGGAGCAGGTTTCAACAGTTGACGCGGAGAGAACTGAGGAGCGCAGGAAAAGCGATTAATTTTGATTATCTGAAATCTTCCAGCA
This sequence comes from Heterobranchus longifilis, assembly GCA_028570985.1. NCBI lineage: Eukaryota > Metazoa > Chordata > Actinopteri > Siluriformes > Clariidae > Heterobranchus > Heterobranchus longifilis. The sequence continues at coordinate 10,936 of JAOVVB010244316.1, read as the reverse complement.
CCTCTTTTCGCATTTTTTCTTCTTCTTCTGGCAAACGTTCACGGGGACAGTGCAGATGAGCATTGTCCGAATGAAGGATGCAAGAGCACTGGGTCCAATTGGACTGGATTATGGGATTACTGGACTGATTATAGGACAATCATCGGGCAAAAGTCGCAGCCGTGCTATAGATGCTCTTGAATGACGGGGACACAAAAGGTTGGACAGGATTAATAGCTCTATATCCTGCTTTTATTCTACTTTGTGGCATGAGCAGGCTGTATATGCAACACGAGCAGAACCCATATGCAACAGTGTGCCGCACAGGAGAAAAAGTAAATGCATTGTGAATGGCAACAGCGGACAATGCTGCATTTTGAAACGGGCATGTCAGTGTTTGCTGTAGCCTAGGTGTAGATGTCGCATGAGGGCAATGCGCTTTTGTAAGCTACGGTCTAACCTTCACCACGGAGATTCAAACGCTTTAACCTTGGATGCAGTAGGGAATATTAATACTTTATAGTCATCGATTATTCATTAAGTCCCCCACGGTGAGGAAAAACAAAGCATTTCTCGTACACTATGTTGAATTTGATCTTTTATTCATGCAATAGGTGTCGTCGTGCGGTCATCTTTGTTTACAGAAAGAGTTCATCATAGCCGAACGGCATGTGAAAGAGGTTAAAATAGAGATTAAAAGGCACTAAGGATTCACACATCGATTTAATATCTAATTAATGTGGAATCGGCGTCACCCACATGCCTGGTTGGGGTTTAGTCCTCTAGGTTTGCCGTAATCAACAGGTTGAAAGTCAACGAGGATTTTTTTTTTCTGTCTGCCACTACCGCATATCCAGTTGAAGGGATGCGTCTCTCTGTACCCATTTTCTTTCTGCTGTGGGTTAAAGCCCTGACATTGAAAAATCTCAATTATTCTGTCCCGGAGGAGCAAGGACCCGGCACTGTTATAGGTAATATAGCAAAAGATGCCGGGTATGGGACCATGGAGAGGGGGAAAAAATCCAACTTCAGAGTACTGGAGAATTCTTCTCCACATCTGGTGGATGTTGACCCGGAGAGTGGACTAATCTTCACCAAACAAAGGATTGACAGGGAAACGTTATGCAGGCGCAACCCAAAGTGTCAGCTCTCCATGGAGGTGTTTGCCAACGACAAGGAAATATGCATGATCAAGATTGACATACAGGACATAAATGACAACTCGCCCAGTTTTCCCTCAGATCATGTTAATATTGATATTTCAGAAAACGCAGCTGCTGGGACACGCTTCCCACTGACTATTGCACATGACTCAGATTCTGGAGAAAATGGGATAAAAACCTATCAGGTCACGAGAGATGACTACAATACATTTTCTTTGGATTTAAAAGTGAGGGGTGATGGGACTATATATCCAGAGCTGGTGGTTCAGAGACCTCTGGATAGGGAGGATCAGAGTCATCACACCCTCCTCCTCACAGCAATTGACGGTGGGGAGTATCCACGATCAGGCTCCATGCAAATCAACGTCAGAGTGACTGATTCGAATGACAATAGCCCAGTTTTTGAAAAATCCTCTTATGTGATTGAGATTGCGGAAAATTCGCCTCCTGGAAAAGTACTCATAGATTTAAATGCCACTGACCAAGATGAGGGAAGCAATGGGCAGGTGGTTTATTCCTTCACTGGATATGCATCTGAGAGAATCCAAGATTTGTTCTCCATTGACCCCAATACTGGCGTCATCAAGGTCCAGGGAGAAATTGACTATGAAGAGAATCCAATCATAGAGTTTGACGTACAGGCTAAGGATCTCGGGCCCAACCCAATACCAGGCCATTGTAAAATTAGTGTCAAAGTGCTGGACAAAAATGACAACTCACCAATAATAAGTTTCGTCTCTGTCCGGCAGGGAGCCATCAGTGAGGCAGCACCTCCAGAATCTGTCATAGCGCTGGTGAGAGTGACGGATAAAGACTCTGGCCGAAATGGTCAACTTCAGTGCAGGGTACTGGGAAACGTACCCTTCAAACTGCAGGAAAACAATGATAATTTTTACACGTTGCTCACAGACAGACCCCTGGACAGGGAAATGAAAGATGAATACAATGTAACAATAGTGGCGAGAGACAATGGGATCCCCTCTTTGAACTACACTAAGTCGTTTACTGTGAAAATCTTGGATGAGAATGACAATGCACCACGCTTTACAAAGACAGTGTACGTGCTACAGGTGCCTGAGAACAACATCCCGGGGGAGTATTTGGGCTCCGTCCTGGCCCACGATCCAGATGTAGGTCGAAATGGAACGGTGTCGTACTCCATTCTGCCATCACATATAGGAGATGTCTCAGTGTACACCTACGTGTCTGTTAATCCCACCAATGGAGCCATATATGCCTCACGCTCTTTCAACTATGAGCAAACGAAATCCTTTGAGTTCAAAGTTCAAGCTAAAGATGGAGGATCTCCCCACATGGAGAGCACTTCTACAGTCAGGGTCAATGTCCTTGACGTCAACGACAATCTCCCAGTTATTATTTTACCGCTCCTGCAGAACGATACAGCTGAAATCCCAGTGCCTAGAAATGTAGGTATTGGATACATCGTGGCTACAGTGAAAGCAGTGGACCATGACCACGGAGAAAGTGGCCATTTGACCTATGAGATCACAGAGGGAAATGATGACCACCTGTTTGAGATGGATCCGGTGGGAGGGGAGGTCAGAACTGCTCATGCTCTTTGGGAAGAGGTCGCCCCAGTGGTTGAGCTGGTGGTGAAGGTAACTGACCATGGCAAGCCCCCCTTATCTGCCGTGGCTAAGCTGATCATTAAGGCGAACACAGAAACGGCAGCAGGAGGGGGTTCCAGCGCGAGCGGGGAACAGCAGCACTGGGATGTATCCCTGCCCCTCATAGTTACCCTCTGCATTATCTCTGTCATGCTCTTAGCAGTCATGACCGCCATCGCTGTCAAGTCCAAACATCAAGATAAGGAGACTGGGAATTATAACTGCCGCATGGCTGAGTACTCCAATCCTCCAGTGGGGAAAGGCAAAAAGAAAAGGATCAACAAGAGTGACATCATGCTGGTGCAGAGTGAGATGGAGGAGAGAGATTCTGCGAGCCGGATGAATGTGGTGAGCAGTCCTTCTCTCATCACTTCACCAATATGTTTTGACTACCAGAGTCCTCTGCCGCTCACACTGCCCAGGTCAGAGGTCATGTACCTGAAAACTACCCCAAACAGCCTGACAGTCCCCAGGGCAGGTTGCCATTCCAGCTTTGCCGGGCTTAGCACAGACACTCCAGCGAATAGGATGTCAGTGATACAGGTAAGGAGGATGCTGCACTGTATTCTTTATCTGCCCTTTATTCTCGCTTATCTTCACCCACTGCTTTGCCATACAAATCTGACAAAAGAAAAGTAATCGACTGAAAAAGGGAAACTCTGTCACTGTGAGCAGACATCATTATTATCCCCTTTTCTTTCCCTGTTATGACACCATGAAATATTCTCTGCATTATCTGGAAACTTTGTGCTGGAATGTATTAATGTGTTGTTAATAAGGATGCACAGATTGTGAAATTCTGGGCCGAAACCAATAGCTGATACTGATGTTTTGTTGTTGTTGTTGTTGTTGTTGTTTATTTTGTTGTTGTTATTATTATTATTATTATTATTATTTTTAAATATAACTGAACAGTTTTAGAGTCATTCAGCCCTTCATTACACTACTTTGAATGAGCACAAATTCAAATCATACAAATTCAAGAAACAAAACTTTTTTTTTTTTTTTTTGAAAAATAACAGCTTCAAAAGCCTTTTTCTTAACACAACATTTAGCCAGTGCAAAATTGATGCAACACAACAGATAAACATCTGCCATCCGTGAATCTCTTCTTATTTGCCAGTAGGCTGATGGCAGTCAACAAGGCGAATATCGGTCGATATCGATGTCCGGCCGATAAATCAGTGCATAATGGCATTTCACTGAAGATACCTTTTCTTTCTGCATTTGAGGAATCAGAATCATTTTTGAAATTGCTCCGTTGTAAGGACTCTCTTGCAAAATGGTACAGGTGGCCTGCATAATCAGTAAGTCCTCTCAGTTAGACATGCAAACAGTGTGAGTCTTGAACAAGGCTGCTGTGACCCTGCCAGATCCACTGCTATAGAGTGAAAACAAAACCCTGCCTGAAATGTGGGATTGGACAGGTGTTTGAGCAGCTTGTCCGATCACATTACTGAACCAATGTGCACCAGACAGCTAGATGCACACAGCATAACCTTACAATCGCATTTTTCGCTCCCCCACAAATATGGGCCAGATCCACCCATCCGTGTCCAAAGTTGGCACGATAAGGCCATTAATAGGGTCCAGCCTTGCCTTGTAGAGATGGCTGGGTTGTATACACGAGCCAGCTAACATGCTAATTTGACAGCATGGGCTTGTAGTGCTGTTTAGCACAGCAGAATTATCTGTTGTAAACGATGTAAATATCTAGGACAGTCTCACACAGACAGTCTCATTTGGAGATGATAACACAGATGACAAGGCCTGGCACTGTCACCAGTCACTAGGGTATGTGGGTGTGATCAACACAAACACATTATTCTCAAGATAGGGGAAAAAGGATGCTGATGACAGTGGCTAATGCTTTTCTCCTTTGCCTTGCCAAGGCAGCACATATGGTCACAATGGAGATTTGTTCTTATCATGCCGTCATCACTGGCAGCTGCTCTATGGCTTTTATTGACATCTTTCAGGTGTTATGATAAAGATGTAAGAATGAAATGAAAACCGTATAAGTATATTTCTTGTGTCTTCTGTCTAAATGTCATGTTACTCGGACAATTCTTGAAAATTGCTTGAACATTTGAACATGACCAATGCCAAATATAATTTTCCTTTCATTTCTAGACGGAAAATTTCCCCTCAGAGCCCAATTATGCTGGCAGCAGGCAGCCATTTGTTCAAAGGTAAGAGCTCTATCCAAAAGCTTCCTGACCAGTGCATTTAGCTTCTTCATCTTTATATTAAGCCAGCTGACTATGGCTATCAAATAGGAGCGCTCACACAGAGGTAATGGCAACTTATGTTTCTTTTTTTTTTCTTCCCTCCTTCCATTCTGCTGCAGCTCAACATTTAAGGATGCAGAACGAGCAAGCCTCCGAGACAGTGGCCATGGTGATAGTGACCAGGCTGATAGTGACCAGGATACTAATAAAGGCTCACACTGCGACACGTCTGCTAGGGAGGCCCTCAAGATGAAAGCAACAGCAGTTAATGGCCAGCCTTTTGAGCAGGGTGAGTGGATACACTCTCTTCCTGACATCTTGAAGATGCCTAACTGACTCTTGTACCACACATTTTTTTATACTTTATGCACCGAGAACATGCAGCTCACTTGTGTTTACGTAGAGGTCCACCAGCCTCTGGGTACAGCCAACACAGACAAATAGTTGCCATGGAAGATGTAAATCCACGCCGTTATTAGATGCAGTGTTACTTTGTAGTGCTTTACATTGCAGACAGCCTGAGGTGTGTTGCAAAGATGACATGAAGGCACCAGAGTGGAAGGTAGATGGTAGTTTAAAGGGATAAAAGAGTCCATTGGCTGAAGGTAGAATGTTCAAACATCTTGTGTCTGATTTTGCCATCAAACGAGCTCATATGCATGGCAAAGTGTACCTCCGTCTGTGTCTCTTTTGATCACGTCATTATTTGAACACGGATTCGCCGCATGAATGTCTTGAATAACACGGCAGAGACAAGAAAGCATGATAGACACTTGCAGTGCAAAATGACAGGTATTTCTGGTGCAACATGACAGTGTTTCCACCTTTTGCTTGGGAAATATTTTCTCAGTTATTATCAGTTTTGCCGCGGTTACACTGTTTTTGAGAGGAGCTTTGCTTTGCAACTGGAAATAGAAATGTTAAGTTTTATTTCACAAATCTGAAACGATCTGCACTGCCAGGAGTATAATCATAGATTGTCAATCTGTTGCAACCTGGCTGACCTGATAGGGACTGGTATATTTAGCTGTTGTGGATATAAACTGAAAATATGAAAGCAACTCTCACTGGTAAGATAAAAGATAATGGGGGACTTGAGTGAAGTGGTGGTATTTCTCATTTCCTTGTGTGAGCCTTGCAAGAGAATGGCTCTGGTCATCAGGTCCCTATGCAGCACTTTCCACACCATTTACATTGCTATGAACTGTTTGTTTGTGGCATGCTCAGGAGGGCAGAGATGGAAACACTCTTGCGGCTGCCAGAAAGATGTGTGAATCTCTCTCTCTCTCTCTCACTTTCGTGTGTGTGTGTGTGTGTGTGTGTGTGTGTGGGTGCGCGTGTGCTATGTGGAATTATGGCAGACCAAACTTGACTCTGTGGGAGGTGTAAATTCAATCACAATTTTATTTTATTTTGCAGCACATTCCCGAATCTGATTCAGCCCAAGTTCTAAGGCCAATCAAATAGACAGATATTGAAAGAGATGTTTTGTACATGCGAGACTGAATATTTACATGTGCAGCGCTGACGCTTGCTTGACAGGAATGTCAGTTAATTTATAGAGCTGCATTTGTTAGATAAGAGAAATGCAAAGAAGTGGGCCACCGCTTTTAATATTAATAGGTTTTCGCTAATGCCTTTCCTGTTTGCGCATAGGAAATGTAGTTAAAAAACAAAACTAATGGTGAGATTAAATGGGGTTCTCTCTTGAGGGTTGGTCAGTTGAACATTAAATGGTGTCACTGTCTTCTGAGTACAAGATGGACGATCTACATTACGCATAATGCCTTAGACCTGATCACACAAAACATCACCCTCCAACCCACACACTCCTTCTGTCTGTCTCTCTCTCTCTCACACACACACACATACAGGTGCATTTATTGAACTACAAAGCCACTGTTTTGCAGATTCTGACAAGATAGCGCTATTATCCAAAATGGAGACACCACAGAATTTTAGTTCCAAATGCACCAACACAAAAGCTTGCGGGTTAAGTAGTATTGCTTTTATGTCTTTACCTTTACCATCCCTCTAGTCTCCTGGCGGCTTTGATACAGGTAATATATGCACCTGTGCAGCTTCCACTATCATGCACTCTGAATATTTATTCAGTCTCACAGACACCAGATGCACAGTGGATATGTTGCTAGGCTTTCTCTGATTCTATTTATAATGGGCAGGCAGTTGCTTTGTTTTTTGAGAACATGGTATTGTTCTGTTCACAGTTGCCCATAAGATCACAGCTATTTTGTCACTTTGTCATTATTCTATTATGTGACTATGTAAATGCAGTGGACTATATAAAGCTATTGTATAAATCTGTCATTTTAAAGGTATTATTTAACACATTCTTATTCAGTGATGAAATAGAAAATAAAAAGGGAGAGCCAATGACAGACACAATAGATGAAAGCATCACTTCCTCATCATCTTACGTCCGCATTTTTGTTTTTAAATAATAGAAATTATGAAGCTACCAACAGCATAGTGATATGTGTATTTTTTTCTATTGTTAAATGTGATTAATAGCTTCTCTGATCATAAAGGTGTGATTATGACAGGAAAAATAATAAAAAAAACGTTATCTCTTGTAAACATGCAGACATGATCCTTAAATTGCTCCTGGTTATACAGCGAGACAAATAGCACAATGACAAAAATACCTTACTGGGTTTTTTTCCTTAACCTTCTAAGCACATGCATCCCTTTGCATCAGCATCATCTGCAAGCTCCTCTGCAGCGGTGATAGGTACCATGGAAATGAATTCAGCATCTCCCTGCTTGTCCTCGCTGATGCTTATTGTTTTGGCCCTGTGTATCCTCACCTAAAAAATACTTTTCTCTATTGTGCTAGACAAAAAGACAGAGGGTGTGTTCAAAATCACATCCTAACATACTATTCATGTTAAATATGGCGTAAAATTGAGAATGTGTGAGAATTCACACTGTATAGTATATGTGGATTTTGTGTATACTGAATGTATACTACATTCAGAGGAATTTCTGAGGATGGGACGGGAGCTTACTGCATATACTCAACTCTCCCACAATGCATTGCATCTCTTCAGACTGCACAATGGCAGAGATAAACTGAGGTTTTGAGCCAGGCTAAATACTGTTAATATGTCACTTTATTTTTTTAGGTGAGAAAGTAACCCTTTAGATTTCAAATATGTGGCCAGTTTATTCAAATAACGCCTGTTTGGACATTTGCTGCAACATTTACAGAGATTGGCTGGCTGGATCTCCCGCCATTCATTTGATACACAGAGGTTTCGAGCCAGGCAAAATTGCATTAATATGTCACTTTATTAAGTTTTGATGTATTTTCAGGTGAGACAATAATCCTTTAGATTCCCAATATGTGGTTAGTTCTTTCAAATAACATCTGTTTGGACATTTTGGAGCTGTGAGAGGCTGCGAGCGCTGCTGGCTGTGACGGGCCGTCAGCATGCTGTAGTGTAAAGGATCTGTTGGAATGTTAATTGTTTAGTAGGCAGTATGTACAATATATATACATTGAGTATGTAGTAGGCAGCATGTGATTTCAAACACACCCAGATAAACACAAATGCACAGAGCTGTAATCTGGGGTGTAGTTGCTTCAAAGCGTAACAGTTATAATATGCAGGATCTGTGTTGTGGTTTTGCCAAATCAAAGCCATCGTTTAGTTCTCGCTTTTTGATGTAAAATGCATTTTGAACTCAAATGTGTATTTTCTCTTGATCTTAGTCCTGACAGAGATAACACCAGAATGGTCTATGCTTAGAATAACAATGTAAATTCATATAATATGCAACATGACGTGGGGGGGGATCACAGTTTGTAGCCTAGAAATTAAACTCATCTAGAAATCTACCAGTAAAAATGTTTTTTTAAGTAGGCAGGGTTTGCACAGTTTGCACCACAAAGTACTGGAGTTATGCCTAGAAGCCAATCAATTATTAAAAACAGACTTTCCTACATACTTTACATCTTTAACCGTAATTGCAATGGTCATTTATTGGTTAGCTAGCGCCTGATCTCCTCAATATACTTTTTAAAAAGCACAATACATCTAATTAGGATCATAATTGTGATCTAATGTTGTTTTAAATCCTTTCACCAATGTCATTTATACAATATGAGACAGTCTTGCATTTATTTCATTTTAATCTCCTTTATTTAATCAGATAAAACTAAAACTAAAAAGACACCTGTACAAGAGGGCAACACAAAACACTGTTACAACAATACAAACATCATGAACAGACTGTCACACACTGCAGAAGAGTGTACACAAAGTATATACAGTATAAGATGCAATAAAAGAGTAGAGTCAGTATCCAGGTATGATTTTTTCCCAAACTGTATAAAATAAATTTAAAAAACGTATATGTGAAGATTCACTAAGAGTACTATATTCCTTGAATTTGACATAAATAAGCATAATTGATGTTATTCAATATTTATTTAAACAAGATCCTGTTCCATTTGTTTGAGCATTTTTTTAATCTAAAGAAGGTGGATAGTGTACACATCCAGGAATACAGGTGCAGGACAAAAACAGATTAAATAGGAAAGGGAGAGGTTTTCCACACAGTGAAATTTGCAATCTCCCCAAAAATGCACTGATGCAATGTTTCGACCTGCAAAGTCTTCCTCAGGCAAACATCCATGAGAACAAAAAGCTCTACCTACAATTAGATCACGGATACAAAATGACACCCATAATACTAAAACAGTTTACTACGCACATAAAAAAAACATCATAAAGAAATGACTGTGGCCCATAAAAGACATATGTAATACATATTTTTGGCAGAAAATGTAGACCTGCATTTCACTTTAACATTTTAATGTAAGCATTCTTTATTAAATCTCTAAAACAGTTATGGTGTAAAATTAACAGCCCCATTTAGCATGTTAAATCCAAGTTGTTAAATCCGTCCAGTCATCGAATAATTAACTGTTCCATTTTGTCCTAGGGCTGCCTGTGCGTGTGTGTGTGTGCGTGTGTGTGTGTGCGTGTGCGTGCGCATAGATTTGAGCAGCAGTATGTGATAGTGGTGGCACTTGGCAAATGAGCGTGCCTTACTTGTGTGGCGCATGGTGGTGCTGGTCTTCACATCTCTTGGGGGCTGTAGAGCAGAGACAGTATCTTTTTTTTTTTTTTTTTTTTTTTTTTTAGAACTTCCTCCCGCAAACTGGGCATGGCTGGTTGTGCGAAGAAGGTACTGCTGCCTTTGAACAAGAGGAGCTCCCCACCCCTTCTTGGAAGAGCCTCGTCATGTGGAGCTTTCTCTCGTTCCAGGCTGATATTCTCGTCCTCATCAGGGTTAGAAATGAGATCAAGTGCCTCATTCACAGTTTGCTCATTGCCTTTGATATGAGTGGCATGTGCGCAAGATAGAGAAGCCTTATTTATAGACCGAAGCTACGAGAGCTGACCAGTGGATCATCAGGCCATGTTGTTATTCAATTAAATATTGTTATTTATTCCCCTGAAAAAAAAAGATTTAAAAAAAATACAGGTTTAATGTTTTGGTTGGAATTTTTGGAGATGGATTTATGAGAGAGAAGGAATGTGGAGTGTTAATATGTGACTGTGTGAGAATTTTTCATATTTTCTGTCATAATATTTTACCAAGAACATTTGGTTCCTGTGGGGAGTGACTGTAGAGTGAGAGATGTTTCAGATGTGGCATGTGTTTGTCTTTTGTGTGTTTTACCGGCTCATTCCTTAATTTCTTATAGTAGGAAACACAATGTACAAAACCTAAATAAATAACCAAATTATGATCAGGCCCTCAAGAAGTGCGCCGACCGTTGAGCTCAATTTAACAAAGTGGCCAAACGGTGTTATTACAACTATGGCGGCCGTCATGTAAATGGTAAATGGACTGTACTTATATAGCGCTTTTCTAGTCTTTGCAACCACTCAATGTGCTT
>JAOVVB010244315.1:0-36863 GCA_028570985.1 Heterobranchus longifilis | reverse complement strand
CGCGCAGGACGGAGGAGAATGTGATGACACACACTCACAGACTGCTGATCAAACACTAAAGATACAGTTAAATTTCAAAACACATATACAGCGGTATACAGCGGGATATTTGTGTGATGTAAACAGAAACGCACGAAAAATAGACTTGCAGCGGCAGGGGAGATTCTCTGCATCACACAGATGGCGAATATATCAGCAATCGCAGGTTTCTGGGCTCACGGTGGCTGGTTGGAAAATTTTAACATATCGCCCAACCCAAAAAGCAAGCCAGATAACGCGTTGGAAATGTCTGTATGTACAAGGCGTCTAAAGTGGCTTTTAGGAAACAAAGAAGGAAGCTGTAACAGAGTGAAGGCTGACTTTCAGACATGCAGTTTTCCTCAACATCCCACTTCATCTTCACAGCTCAAACCAACAAAACTCAAACTTAAAAAAAGAAGAAAATCAAACAGAGGCTGAATGATGCAACTATTTCACAACGGCTGGCCTTTGTTATATTGCTTTCTTTTTTTTATCCGAGAGTGACGCAACAAAAGCTGTCCAACGAAAGAGCCACCAATCAAGATCCAACCGTGTCCTTCAAAGCTCCTGACCTTCTCTCACTTTTGTTTTATATTCCAGGACTTTTCATCTTCCTCTTCCACTGTCTGATGAAGGAAAACGTGAGGAAACAGTGGAGGATTCACCTCTGCTTTGGACGTTTCCGACTTGAAGAGTATTCTGGTACGACAGACACGCACAGCACCATGTGACTTCATCACGTCACTTACGTTAATTTCATGGTTACATGAAAATATATTGTATTGTCACTGTGTTTGTGAGTTGCCCTTATTAGGTTAAAGGGATAGTTCAGATGTTTTGAGTTTGTATGAGGTACTTATCCATAGTCAGGGTATTACCTACAGTAGATGGCAGTCGACACGCCCCCAGATTGGAGAAAAAGACCAGAGGAAGCGAAGCAATGTACTGCTGTGGACGGGGCCACGCAGCAAAACATATTTTAACATCAATATCAGTTTAAGTGTATGCTATATTTAGAATATTTTCTTTACGACGAGAAACTGAAGCTGTCATGTGGCTCTCTTCAAAGCCACCAGACTCCATTGACAAAAACAGTAATTTTACCTCACAGAACACTGGAGTTGCAGGTCTACCGCTGCTTTGATCATTTAGTTTGTTTGTGTTACTGTGTGACTTTGGTGTTTTAAAAGGGTTAGGAGCTAACAAAACTTACAAACAAACTAACCGAAGCGGTAGACCAGTAGTCTGGCTTACCGTGTGAACAGTTCCTGGATAAAGCCTTACTTCCGGAAGTCTGCGTTCCCGTTCTCAAAGTCCTGTCGCTACGGGAAACAACAACAACCTTCAAGCTATCAACCTACATGCTGAAAATGGCAAGTTTTGAAGAAGATTTGGATCGTGCAATAACACAGACCTGTTCTGTTCTTTCAGTGAATGATTGTAAATATTTACAAAGAATATGTTTACAACATTTTTGTGTAATGTTCCACCGATAAGGGTTCCCTCCCGACACCATTTTGCAGAAACACGGCCACTGTGTCCGGGGCGTGGACGATTGTGATTGGTTTGAAGAACTGCAAACAGACCAGGAAGTTTTTTTTCTGTATTCAGGAGTTAAAGAGCACTGGATCCAGACCTTACTACAGCGCTGACACAGTACTGCTCTGGCTACGCGAGACTAGTAGACCAGCAACTCCCGTGTTCTACAAGGTAAAACTGCTGTTTTTGTCAGAGCAGTCTGGTGGCTTTGAAGACAGCAATACAACCGCTTCCCTGTCATGTGTGTCGTGTGAAAATATTCTAAATATAGCGTACATGTGGCCCCGTCCACAGCAGTACATTTCTTAGCTTCCGTGCCTCTCCTCCTGTCTGCTTCTCCAAACTGGGGGAGCGCCGACCTCCATCTACTGTAGATAATACTCTGATAGAGTACTCTATAGATGAGTACCTCATACAACCCCCACTTCAAAACATCCAAACTACAAACTACTTTTTTCTCAACTGGTTTCTGTTACCTGTGTTTGTTGTTGGCGTCCAGAGTGGAGCCACTCGGCATCAGTTGGAGTCACGGCCAAACCCAAATCAAATCCTCCCAGAGCACCGGTACCATCTGTCCGCTCGGTCAAGTCCAGCTCCACAGAGAGCACGTCCGCTTCCTCCGACTCCAGCCAGAGAGACTCATCCTGCAAGAGACCAGACCTGGGTGAGAAAACCACATGTAGCCATTCCAAAGCATCCTTACTAACTATCAGTGTTTCTACACCGCTATCACTTTAGCCAAAACAATGACGATAAACAATGCAAGATTCATTAAAAGTTCAACAGTGACAAAAACATAATACAAAAATAAAAGCTAGTTTGTAAAAATGTGTTTTGAGAGATAAACAGCCAAGGGGTTTGTCTTCAATTAGATTCCTTAATGAGTTTTTTAAAAAACATTTTCCTCTTTTTTGACATTAAACTCTGAATGAACTCCTTAATTCTACTCCTTTGTAAGACATTTAAGGTTGCAATTAAAAGTTTCAATTAATTTTGTTGGGATTCATATGAAATGGTGATGATCACAGATTTAGTCAGACATCACGGTCCCTCGGCTGCCAGAATCACACTGAAGGTCACTGCATATATTAATGAGTGCACTGACGTTAAATAATTACATAAAAGCCTTTGTAATTGAGCCTAAAGGGACATAATTGTTATTCTTTAAAAGGTTTCCTTCACCATCTGACAGCTCAATTTAAGTTTAACCATTTAACTCCCAGGCATATAATTCTCAAACCACATATGAGAAAAAAATTCTGTTTTTCCACACTTCTAAATTCAGGGTTCCTGCACATTTTCCATTTCAAAATTCCTGACTTTTCCAGACTTCTTCGTAGATTAAGTAGAAAAACACTTTTCCCCTTGCATATAGCCTATAATTGATGCCTCCCCCATGTTGGAGATGTTGAACGATTGTACACAAAGTTTGCATCTAGCTTTATTTTCCCATTTCCTTCCAACCAAGGTTTATATTTGGGATTATCAAACGAGCTCTCGGAAAACCTGTCAAACATCTCTGCTCAAACAGGAAGTAAACTAACTGGTGCTACATATACTAACATATTGAATAAATAATATTATATTATTGTTCCCCTAATATTTTTTTTTCTTTTATAAATAAGAACTGAGAATGAAAAAAGCTAAATAATTTAATTTTCACAGCATCTGTGTGGCCTTGTTAATTCACTATTCATAAAGGTTTCCTTCTGCAGAAAAAAGGGCTCCTACACATTTTCCATTTCAAAATTTCAGACCTTTCCAGACTCAAATTTCCAGACTTCTCAGTAGATTTTACAGACCATATTTGGCATCCGAGTACAAATAGCTATGTTTATTATCTGGCCCCGCTCTCTCATGGCACGTGTCCACAGGGGAGTTGGAAGTATTGGAAGCTTGATGGGCGTGTCTGTATCCTGACGCAGAAGTTATCAATTTAACTTCCATGACTAATGACCAACAGAGAAAACTATTCAGGCTCCGCCTCCTACAACCGCCAAAACACTTTGCTGCGCCTGATTGGACGACTGCTTTCACTCGTGGGGTCTCTGCTCCCGGATTTCAAACCAGACCAACGTATTTTGGAAACATTTTATTATGTTATGAAAATAGTTCACTGGAATGTGTTTCTGAAAACATTTTAGGCAAGAAATAAGCCATGCAGTTTCAGAATCTGTCTTCATTTTAGATTGAAAACAGATAGTTCAAAACATTTTTGAGTTTAGAGGCGGCAAAACATGCTGGACACTACAGTTTTGCATTAAGCAGCGAAACCCCGTCTCTCGAAACGCACTGCCAGAATGCATTGCACGGCTGCTTACACAGACAATGCATGGGAAGCATGGAAATGGCATCACACAGCAAAACATTTTGGCTCCAAATGCCATGAAAAACACTTATTTCTTCTTTAGAAATTCTGGAGAATTGTGGAGAAGACCAGACTAGAATAGTCTGGAAACACAAATATTTTTCCATACTCTCTTTCCTTTTTTCAATTCTTATCCAGACCTGGAAATTACTAAAATAAAATGTCATACTTTTCCATACTGCATAGGTGTAAATTGTTAATGGATGTTTAAATCATCTTGCAGGCCTTTTTGTGAATTCCCTGGCTCTCCCTCGTGCACAGAGAAGCCCCACAGGTACCGGAGCTCTGCCTGCCCAGAGGGGGATAAACCCGACACCTGGCTGGAGGAATCACTTGCTCGGCCAGCGAGAACAAAGATAAAACACACAGGGACATACATAATATATGCATTGGCATACAGACGCATGCAAATGCCAGAAGCTGTCATGAAATCTTGGAAACAGCTCCCTTAGCACGTACTGCACTTCAATATAAACTACAGAGATATGAAATTAATCCCATTGTATTCCAGCTTCATTAGATAATTTAATCATGCAATTCTATTGTTTTTTGTTTGTGCTAAATATTGTAAAAGAGCCTGTAATTATGAAGACATGAGTAGTTGCATCAGTTCCAAGGAGGAGTTGGTTGCCAAGCAACTGGTGAGTGGAGCCATGGTGACAATGAACCATGGTACCACACAGTTTGCATGAGGAAATAATAAAAATTTAAATTTAAGATGATGCAAGTCTCCCTTGTGTTCCGCCTCTATTTGTGCCAGAAAATGTGCACTTCAGGTTAAACCAAATCATTATTCCACAATCGCTCCTTAATCATTTCATGAGATGATTACGACACCGTCTTTGGATGTGACTGCTGTAAATTCTGACACCTTTGGTGTGATAAACATGAGATGGTCCCAAATAGTCAATATGTTTTAAATATACCACTGGCATTGATTGGAGATGATCGGCAGCACTGTAGAGACATAGCTGAAATCCATGCTGCAGAGTTTGACACTTATTTATATTTATGTGGATTTTTTTGACTGTGTTTTTATATTGACTGTATCACATTAAAGGGATAGTTCGGATGTTTTGAAGTGTGGTTGTATGAGGTATTTATCCACGGTCAGTGTATTACCTACAGTAGGTACGCCCCCCAGAGACGCAGACACAAGTCTCTTGTTCTAAATATAGCGTACACTTAAACTGATATTTTTTTTAGGTGGATATAATACGTTTTCCACAGCAGTACATTGCTGAGCTTCCGTGTCGGGACCTCATACAACCCCACATGAAAACATCCGAACTATCCCTTTAACACCTACACAATGTAATGCAAGCCAAAAGGCTGGCAACAGTTACTTGTTGTGTAAAGTTTCACAGAACTTTTCCATTTTTATTTATAGACTAGCAAGAGAGGCGTTGAAGTCAGTTTGTGGATTGCACAACTTCCAGATTAACTAATACACAGTATATTTAGCAAAATATTGTTGCTGTGGAGCGAAAACCTTGTATGTCAAAAAAACTTTACTTTTCAGGAAATGAAAAAAAGGCTCATTTGAAAACATTCTATTGAGCTATTTACTGCAGAAGAAGTCAGTCTTTCTCCTACTTTTCATTGGTGAAATATTTGTAAAACCCACAGACAGACGTAAAGGATGAGCAAGAGCATTGATTTATGAAGAAAAAAAAAGAAATTATGAAATATGGAGGTACGAGGTTTCTGCCCGACAGCGATGATATGTAAAACCAAACTTCTACATAATGCTGCTACAAAATGCTGTGTCCTGGGTGCTCCGGCAGCTCACCTGGTGTAGCGGGCAGCCCATGTGGCCGGGTTTGAGTCCGACATCTTCAGCTGTATCTAATAAAGGCAAAACAGAATCAAAATGATGTGTACTGTCAAATGACAACAGATAAAAGGATATGAAATCTGAGACTAAAGAGAAAAAAAAGAAATATAATTGCATATCATTTTACAAGATACAAGATAATTTATTATCGCCACGCAACAGAGTTGGTGGTAATTGTTTTTGGTACAGCATGGGAGCTCAGTTCCAGTGCAAAGACGGAGGAGAAACAAGAAACAAACTTAATTTCTATTCATTAGTTTAAATTTTTCCCCAGTAATGTCGTGTGGAGGGCTCACACTGAGTGTGCCAGAGTTAAATCTGATTCAATGATACCGAGATACTATTAAATACGGGAATGAGGGGGTGATTAACACTAAAAAAAAATCTCAATAAAAACTAGAGAGGACTTTAGAAAAGCTGAAACTTTGTACCATATCTGTTGTTCTTCAGCTGCTGATTTGACCTCCGGACCTCGAACACACGGGACCTGCTGTGAATACAATCAGAATAATTACGAGAACGATCTCAATTTAAAATCATATGACAGTGAGTGACACGAAACACTAAATTGTAAAGCAAAAAAATCATAATTACCTGTTCATGATGCTCTCCCTTGAATTATTTGGTTGGTACATCAACAACAAAATACTTTGATGTTAATCAGTACGACATTGTGGCTACAAATGTGATAATGGGTGATAATGCAGCTCAATTCTCCCTGACAGGGAGAGAGAAATGTTAGCCTGTACGCCGTGTTTTTCCACCCACAAGTCATTCAAACTGACTACTTCACTGTGGTGCATAACAGCAGGGCCTCGTTTATTTTTCTCAAACACCTACACAAACTGAAAACAACAACAATATTATTTATCAAACTCAACTAGAATTGCTGTTAAAAAGGTAATAAATGAAGTGCACAGTAAACAACAGCAAACTGAATCTCAAGAGGAACTTCTACGTGACCCGAAACTGGGAGCGCATTCAAGTGCTAAAGCAGTCCACCAGCTTTTTTGAGTTCCATGGACCTGCATGGTTGCTCAGAAACTGCTGCTTGACCAGATCTTTGACTGTCTGGTAGACGGAGGCTTCCACCTATAAAACAACAAGTCATTTACAACATCGTGCATCACGTCCGTCTACAAACTGCAATGAAGCAAAGTTACTCAGTTCACTCACAATCACCAAAACCCAGTGGTTCTCAAAGTGTGTGGAGCCGACGGGGTGTCGGGGATTTACCGGTTTTGCCATAACCGCTGTTACATAACGTCACGGTTTTCATAACCATAAGAACTGTAGTTCACTTATGTGAACACATTTTGTTTTTAAGACATTTTAAATGATGTGATCCAGCTGTCACACCAGACAAAATATAAATTATAATGTAAACAGCTGGTGGGATAAACATTGTGTTTATGAGGACTGGCTTGATTGCTGCTGGTGTAAAGGATTTTTGTGGATTTGGTTTTTCACAATTGCATCTGTGGCACAAATCTGGATGTGATGGTAGAGACTTGGAGAGTCTGGAGGTTTTTGGTTTGGTACCTTGAAAGTGAGTTTTGCTCTTGGAAGCTGTACGAACTCTGTTCTATGATATTATAACTTAATATTTATTTACTTTTTGTTTTAAAAAAAATCTTATTTCCTGCTATAGGATGAACTATTTAATTTTGAATTGATGTGTATGGGTTTTTTCTTGTTGTTACATTACAATTAGTACTTGACATGTACATGTATGCATGCATGCTTGCATGTATGTATGTATGCAAGCATGCATGCATGCATGTATGTATGTATGTATGTATGCATGCATGCTTGCATGTATGTATGTATGCAAGCATGCATGCATGCATGCGTATGTATGTATGTATGTATGCATGCATGCTTGCATGTATGTATGTATGTATGTATGTATGTATGTATGTATGCAAGCATGCATGCATGCATGCGTATGTATGTATGTATGTAAGGAGGCTATGTGTTGTTTGTTGTTTGCTGTCAATTGTATAATTATGTTGATGTCTGTCATGAAAGTCACAGTTATTCATTTTGTGTTAATAAAAAAAATATAATAATAATAATAATAATATCTCACGAGTCACGTTGTTTGTGTGCGTGGTGAAATCTCCTCTTGCGAGTCACGCCACGTGTTTGTTTTCGTGTGAAAGTCGTGTCTGTCACCTGAAGCTGAGAAGTTGAGCAGAAGAGCTGTAACAATGTCAGAGGGAGCTGGCACTCCAGACTCATATCTGCCACAAAATGCTCCAGTGTGAGAACATTTTAAACATCTACAAAAATGAGCAGGGAGTTGTTGTAGAAGATAGATACCTGATTTGCTAAGCGTTCCATCGAAACGTGACTGCAAAAGGGTCAAACACTTTAAATATGTTCCAACATCTTCGAGATAATCATCCACCCCTTTATTCCTAAGTCAAGGTAAAAAAAAAAATTTAAAACTAGCTCGTGTTAAGCTGGACCAAAACAGTTTAAACTCGGCCGGGAGTAGTTCACAACTCTTGCAGCGATATATAGTAATTCTCTGGATGTGGCTCCATGTGCAGACCCTCTATTTTCAATATAAAGTAGGCTAGTCTTACATGTTTTATTTGCAGGAGCAAAAGAAAGTTGTGTCTTTTTCCTTCCATAGTGTCGAAAAAATAACTTCCCTGATTAATAATCGTGAAAACCGTGAAACCGTGATATTTCCTCTGACAATAATCATGATGGCAAAATCTCATATCGTGACATCCACAGGTGAGTGACCGGGACATGATGTGTTTTCTTCCACCAAAGTGGGGAATGACGAAGGAAAACGTTTGAGAACCACTGCCATAACCATAGCTGATAGTTTTACAGTAGCGCAGTTCTCTGATTGAGCATTCATGTAGTCATCTATGGCCGACACACACACACACACACACACACACACACACACACACACACGCACAAACACGCACACACCCCCACACACACACCCCCCCCACACACACACACACACAAGCAGGGCAGGCACAACAAACCTAACTCCCCTCCCATCTAGCCCTTAATTTCCACACTGACAAATATGCACACTCAGCCTTCCAGAAAGCCTCCCCCTCTCTACAGATGGAAAGAACGCTTTCCTCTCCGAATTATACCAGCAACATCTGTCAGTGGAAAACTAGGTTTGGCCTTCCATCATGAAATATCTATACTGGATAGAAAATGTAATAAAGCCAGCCATGGTTTGTTTACGTGTGAATTATTAGCATGTGTTGTGAGACTTAACCTTCAGGCTGCAAAAAAGCTCGAGTTGTTCGTTTCTTGGTGTTTTTACCACAAGGACACAGCAGAGGCATCTGTATCCTACCTTTTTTGCAAGGTTTGAACATGAAAACAGTTTTGCAGTTACTTTCGAGAGTATTGCTCTATCCTTGGAGGTTTCAGCTTCAGTGTGTGCTCATAACGATGTTTATGATATTGTAACTCTAGTTCTATTAGCACAGACGACGCACTCTACTGGACTCTTTGGGTAATACCCTCCTCAATCG
Source organism: Heterobranchus longifilis (assembly GCA_028570985.1). NCBI lineage: Eukaryota > Metazoa > Chordata > Actinopteri > Siluriformes > Clariidae > Heterobranchus > Heterobranchus longifilis. Next base: position 27,571 of record JAOVVB010244315.1, on the reverse strand, counting down.
CAAGCACGCCTTCACCCACTGAAATTTGCATCAATGTAGCCGGTCAATCAGGACATGCCTACCTGAATACGTGCAGACCCCACAGTATAAGGCAGCACACACCTCTGTCTGCTATCCTACACCCTCTTCAGCGAGCGGCATATGAGCGACAGTGCTCATCTGGCTGCTGCATACACTTTAACAGTGGCATGAGACAGCTCTCAAAAAACACTGATACAAGGAGAGAATAGAACCAGCTGTACACAACAGGGGATCTAGTCTTCCAACCAGCATTGGAACCCCAACCACTAACCACTAACCAAACCCCTAACCCTTTGCCTGTGGACCAACAACACTGCCTGTAGTTTGAGGAGGTTGATGTGTCGGACCTCTGTCGGAGGCCACACACCACCGCTCTCCCCAGGCAGGTTCCCCCTCCTCACCCTGTCAGGGGTGCATCCATGAACACTGACGTAGCAGGTCACTCGTCCCAGCTGTGTTCCCTTCAACAGGTGTTGTGGGGACCCCCAGTGTCACAGGTCGTCCTGAACTGAGGGCGGAATGGTAACCAAGCGCCGCTTGTGCTTCTTGGCATCCAAGCGAAGGCTGGCAAACCACCTCAGCAGATCAGTGGGCAAACAGCCGTTCACTGAAGAGAAAAAGGATATACTGTGGGGTCCACGCAAATTCAGGCAGGCACGTCCTGATTGGCCGGCTATGTTTTTGCTAAATTTCAGAGGGTGAACGCATGCTTGTGAAGACTCCAGCAGAGGGTGGACCCTGTGAGAGATAGAACCCATAACACCACAGTTCAATCCTGTGCATAGAAAACACATATTTTCGTCCCATACCCCGGGGCTGCCTGCACGGTTCCTAAACAAATGGCCATGTCCCTCTCCAGACGACACTCCTATTATACATTGCCAATTCATACTTTGAATTTGTTATTCTGTGTATCCCTCAACTTAACATGGGAAACATGCACACTATTGGATTAAAGTGATAATCTAGAAGCCTGTTTTAGCATGCATTGACGGATGTATTCAAGAGGGGGCCTGTAGATTGTTCAAACAGAAGGCTTGTGTGAATGTGCAGTCGTTCCACTGTTCAAATTCTGAGATAGAAATCAGACAATATGGAAATCATGTTAAATTTGTTCCACGTGAACCCATGGATGAAAGATTAAAGCGGTGCAGTAGCTGACACCAGGAGCTATGTAATACACATACAGTAATATGTAGCTATGATAAAGTGTCTTTTAGGAGAAAAAACAGCCTGGTCTCACAAAATGGTGTATGAATAACACGCCAATGTGTTAAGTCATTTTGTTTGGTATCACAATGTTTTTTTTTTGCTTTTTGTGTGTCATTTTATGCCATGAATTTGCCCCGGGCTTTCAACTGCAAACCTATCCACGTCAATACGTACGCTCATAGCATACTACTCCGGAAGTGAGGAGACGTAGTATAAAGCAGGCGGGAGGAGACGTGGATGTGTCCAACAAACACAGGACTTTGACCCAGGAGACCGGTGTCCTTTGTGAAACAAGATATTTGAACTCGGCCATTGATTTTAGTTATTGATGTTGGTTATGTAACTTACGACGTCCTTATTTTAACCCAAACCACAGTGTTTTTCCTAAACTTAACCACCTAGTTTTGGTGCCTAAACATAAGTTTTGTTTGAATTCACAAAGCTGCAACCGTAGTGAAGCGTCATACTATGGTGTACAAAAGTGATGTCAAGGGGTCCTTAAAGCGCCCGTATGTGACGAGTTGTGAATGAGAATGGGACGTTAAATGACACGTGAAAAGCTTTAAATGTGTTACATAACACGCAAATGTATTTATGATTTCCCATGAGATCATGTTGGAAAAACACATCTGGTCATCTCAAGTAGCTGCTAGCAGTATATATAACATTTTTGGATAAATTACCTACTGAATTTATTGATCACCGGCACTATTTATTCTGACAGTGAGCAGAACATGAAATAAATATATAACCATTAACAAAAGGTCAACATAAGCTGGAAGTAAAAGATAAATGCATAAAACCAATAATTCAATAGATAAATCGACAATTTGCTGAAACAAATGGCAGATGTGGCTCTTGTAAGAAAGGTCCTTTATCTTTATTCTTACGTAATCAGCTTTTCTCATGTGTATAGACTGCTTACAGCGGAAGCAACAAAATAGCTACAGCAGTTAACCCATTTTGGGGCCTTTCACTCCTCCATAAGCCTCAACTGTACTGTAATTACAACAAAATTAGCTAGAACTGTCACCCTTAGAATATGGCAGAAAGAGATGGTTGGATGATAGTGTGACAGCAAGAAAATAACACTGAATGTTTGGAGTAACAACTCACAGACACATTACTTTATGCTATATATACACTATAATTTAAGCTAATCATAGATGGCAGTCCAACAGTCCAAGGGCACATCACAAGCAGTCACCACAAAATGCATGTTTATAAAAGTAAAATAAGCATAAAAGTGTGTGACTCATCAATTTGTCCTTCAATTAATGTATATAATAATCACATCTTCGGCCATGCTCTTCAGCTTGTGGTTGAAAAGGAGATGTGCTTTAGATACCATTCCGAAAAATCAGAAGGGATGAATAAAGGACCAATTGAGCAGAATTAAGCGTGTAAGCATGACTAAATAACTGATAATTATGTCAATTAGAAATACAGTGGGAATTATGGCTTTGGGCTATTTTAGCTAAGATTAAATCATGTTCCGTAGAGTTCTTAAGTGCAATCCGTAAACTACGATAAGTGATGTGGATTATGTTGTTCAAACCAGTTTTAATGAGCACAAACTCTTTACCGTGACATCTGAATATCTTATGCCATTGCAGAGTGGAATTCACTGAGTAGCTTGTCACTGCTAAAAATAATGTTGTATCATACCTCAGACGATCAAGAATTTGATAGTCTTGTGTAGTCAGACCTATCTCCACTGCGCTGTGTCAGCACTGGAGGAAGGTCTGGCTCAAGTGCGTTTTCACTCTTGGATAGGGAAAAAAGAACTCTCTGGCTTGTTTGCATTTCTTTAAACCAATCACAATCACAATCAGCGCGAGGCCCTGGCTGCAGCAAAGGGACTTTGAGAACAGGAACACAAAGGGGATGGACTTCCTGTCTGTAGTGGCATGTGCAGGAAGTGAGGCTTTATCCAGTCACTGTTCCGGTAAGCCAGACTAAAGAATGTGATGACTTGGGACTGAACAATATACAAAATACAAAAAAAACATTACAAACCAACTTTGATTTTTACACTAATGACTCAGTGTGAATTAATTTGGATTGAAGCCCAATGATTTCACTCTCCCAAAGTCCAAAAGCAGAAGGATCTTGGTTGGCAAGAGCAGCATGTAGAGAAAGAGCAGACATTGAGGCCCATTTTCAAATTGCTAACTGCTTGCACTTGTGATGTGCTTTTAACTTGATGACAGGATTTCTTTGAGCAGTCTAGAGACTGTGCATCTCTGCATTGACACCTTGTGTATAAAAACATTTTACTTAATTGGTATGAGACACATAGTAAGTATGTTCAACCCATTCTCACTCACAACTCATCAAGTACTGTATGGCAGCTTGGTCAGTGGCCCTCAGCATTTGATACCGACGCACAAGGCACCCTTTAGCATCTGTATGTGATGCACTGGGCTTTCAACTAACTCCACTGTAAACCCATCCGTAGCAATATTAGACGCTCAGAGCAAGTGGTCCTGACGTCATGTAACATGGTATTAAAAGTGGAAAAAATCTGTTTTTGGGCAGGTGGGAGGGATGGTGGATGTGTCAAACAAACACAGGACTTTGACCCAGGAGAGCGCTGTTCATGTCTCGTGTGAAACCAAAAGTCAATGTTGACACACAACTTGTTGCCTAAAGAGAAATAAGTAGTTTTGTTTGTGTTCACAACATAAACCACATGCCCCACGTGTATAGAACTGCAACCATGAGCATCATATATTGAAGCGACCGTCCACATGATGAGTTGGGAGTTTTGTTACGTGTTGCAGTGTGAGTCGGTCAGCTGGGCTTGTTTGTTAGTGCTGTAATTCAGAGCTAGTTTGTGGGTAGTCTCATGTAGCCAGACCTATCTCCACAGCGCTGTTTCCACGCTGGGGGGAAGTCTGGATTGAATAGCTTTCACTCTAGTATAGTGCAAAACAACTCCCTGGTCTGTTTATATTTCTTTAAACCAATCACAATCGTCGTGGGTGGCGCTACGCCCCGACTGCAGCGAAGGGACAAACACACAGAAGGGGAGGAGGGACTTCCTCCGGCAGGGCTCTCCTCCCAGTGGAAGTATGAGGCTTTATGCAGACACTGCTTATGTACCGAGCCAGACTAGTTTTTGGGTGATGGGGAACAAAGTGTCCACACTTATGTGAAGTATATGCAAAATGAATTATCAAGTTATTAACTCCATAGCGAATGCTCCCTAATGCTTGTCTTTTTTGAAGATGAACTACAAGATACATCGCCCGGCTGCTGCTGTTGAGTTACATTGTTTTTGTTTCGTCAACATAACTTTAACGTCATTTTTGGCATTTGTGAATTAATTCAGAATCATGGAGGGTAAGAATCACAATTCTCCTCAACTCTAGTTCTAACATGTAACCATATTTGTCTGCCAAAACAATCAAAGCCAGGTTGTGAGCCCTGTAATACTATACAGCTAAACTGAAATGATCCCTTTTGCAAAACCTCGAACAGGGTGGTACAAATCACAGCTTACATCTTCTCACAGGGGAATTTTACAAAGAATAAGGTGAAGCAGAGGAATTATCCTCCCTGCAGTTTTTTTTTTTATGAAGAGGAAATATAAGCGTTGACATGGAAAGAGGAGAAACCTAAGTAGTCTGGTGGTAAAGCTTGGAAAAAAAAAACATGCTGAAAATGTGTGCACCCCTGGGAGACAGTAAAAAATGAAAAAATGAATTTTAAAAAGGAGGAAGAGGAGGAGTAGGAAAACTCAAAGTTAAAAAATCAAAAGAAGCATCCTGTTGGGCCCTTTAAACTCACCTTTGCCATTCTAAGTTTGTTTACCTCGTGTCTGTGCATGTCAAACTATGCCAGAGCTGCAGGACTAGACAGTTGTGAAGTGAAGCAATAAAAGAGGGCCTTATTGATCATTCCTGTCTATGCTAGGGGACTGCTGAGCTGAAAACATCCAATGTGGCTGAGTGCATCTTGACTGAGCGGCATAGGTCACATAGCAATAACAGTCCAATTTCTTGTGTTAGAATCATGGATGCTTCCTCATGCTATTCTTTCCTATACCATATTGTGTTTGGATGAAGTGTAGCCTAAACAACAGAGGCTCATATAAACAACACGTTTACTTGCAGCACTGCTGCTTAACACAATTGCTATTGTTTGTGATTCCTAGCTTCGTTAAATGGTCACTGTAATAATAAGGTTTATCAGCTGAATATGAGTATTTGTAATCACTGCATGTTGTGGTTGTCCACCAACTGCAATTATAGTGCAGATAGTGCAAGACAGCAGCTTGTTTAAATGTGTTTATTATTATTGGTGAGCCATATGTGATTTTTAGAGACCGTCTTTCCCCGAAAAACGACACCATAGGTAATTTGTACAAGCAGCAATTATGACCCATATTCACATTTTATTGTTAGACGGCACCCTCTAGTGAACGTAGTAATTATGATGGGAGCAAAGCAGGAGTCATGTAACGTATAGTATTAAGAAAATCAGTTTTTGGTGGGCGGGTAGAACAAACACAGGAATTTAACCCAGTAGACCGGTGTTCATGTCCCATTTGAAAATAAAAGTTTACAGGCAACACGATTTTCCAGCAATCTGTTTTTCATTAGCGTCAGGGACTAGCGTCGCCCAAGATTAGTTATATGTGTTAGATAGTTATGCATAGTGTATTACCTGGTGGTCGGTGCTCCACATTATGGATAATCAGACAGGAGACGCGGGCATGAGAAACACATATTAGGAATTAGTTTATTAGCCACATAAAGAAGCCCCGGTAAGAAAATAATACAATAGTTTAAATGCACGCTATATTTTTAATATTTTCACCGCTTTCCTTTGCTGTCAGACAGCACTTTCATTTGGCACTACATATTCTCGACCGTGGAACGTCCGTATTCCTACACACCAGCACATGTAGTGCCAAATGAAAGTGCTGCAAGCTCCTGTCTTGAATCCTTATTGGAAGTGTGATTAGATTACTGCTGCACCTGCAGTACACGGAAACATGGAAGTGTATCGGGGATTGAGAGAGATAAGAGAGATCTCCTTTTCAGTATTTGATAGGATCAAGCTCAATAACTGCAGTGATCAAACCTCATGTCCCAGCCACCACATTTACACGTTCACACATTGTGACACAGCTCTGGGTCAGTTCTGACAGCAAGGTGAATACTAATAAATGTGTTCACCTATTCCTTCCTGGAACCATCTTTTATGGGGTCCTTGATTGGGTGGATCGGTAGCAGATGTTGAGCACAGGTGGCACAGCGAGCTGTGGTCAGGTTTTGACTCGAGAGTCCACCTGGGATATCATGGACTGCTCGCACAAGAGATGGTCCCCAATGTAGAGAGTTGAGCTGTGGAGCTGAAGACACCTCTCATGCACATGCTACAACTTTTATGAATTTGCCCTGCTGCTTTAGAGTAATAGCACCCAGGTTTCAGCAAGATATTTAGAGGCCAAATTCTCTGAAAGCTGTATATTGTAATATGAATATTATTTCAATTGTCATTCTGAGGTTACTGACTCATAGACAGTAATAAATTATACAGTAATTGCATTTTGCATGAGTCAACATTGCCACTATTTGATGCAAGTAGAGCCGTGCTCAACAGATTGCTTGAGCAGGCTGATTCGCATAACTTGGGAAGCTTTGTCTCCATCTTACATACTTACTAAATATTTCAAAAATGTCAATTGCTTGAAGAGAAACATTTCTAACAAAAAAATGAGAAAATAGAAAATCATCATGTGTCTGGCATTTCAATGTCTCAGTGAGAGTTCTTAACGATCTAGAAGTCAAGTAGACCTTATTCTCTCGTGAAGTCCACCGATTTGTATAAAGCTGAACCACCTTGAATGATTTTCTTCCAACATATTAGCATGAGATGTTTCATTTCATATTATGTCATCAAGTATTCAGCTAAGCCTGGTCCAACGTAATGTTTATGAACAGTGGACACCTTAGTCACTTGACTGTCTGCACAACTTAGACTCATGCATAGAATTAGAAGTTGGATAGAAGGGACATTGAGCTGTTTTCCGTGGTCATTTGCCTAGTAGGCCTACAAAACAAAATGGCGATTGTTGTTAGTTCTTATTGTGACAATGCACGTCAGTGGGGCAGTAAAGTGTGTCGCAGACACATTTACATGACAATGTTATAAACATATTCTTTGTAGATCTTTACAATCATTGCCCGAAAGAACAGAGCAGGCCTGCCTTATTGCACATTTCAAATCTTCCTCAAAACCTGCACTTTTCAACGTGTAGGGTTGATAGCTCGAAGGCTGTTGTTGTTGTTTCCCGTAGCAATGGGACTTTGAGAACGGGAACAGAAAGGGGACGGACTTTCTGTCCGCACAGGTAGCAAGGCTTTAGCAGGCACTGCTCACTCGGTAAGCCAGACTAGGAGGACTAGACTGTTGCTGTCCTATCAGGTGCCCACAGCTTACTCAGAGGCTGAGTGACACATCCTCACATGTTTATTGACGGCTGTAGAAACACCTTTTTTGTCAACAGTGTGTCAGAAAAGACAGCCAGATTTAATGACACGTACAAGTCCCTCTGGTGTCCAAAATGCCTGCAGCTACGAAAAAAGGCAAACAGTACCCTAATCAGATTATTATGCTTTAATTTATTTTTAAAGGCAGATGCAATCTTGTGTAAGTGAGAAAAATTGATCTTGAAAGCACTGTGATGGTCATCATTCTCTTAGCTTCCAAGCTAGCAGCTTATATTGCTATTGATTTCTTTTTTTTTCTTTTTTTGCATCATGAATCTTGACTAGACTTTCTTTCCACTGTTTTATTTCCCTCTTGTCTTATTTGCATAATGCTTGACACGGTTCAGTCGGCAGTTTCTATTGTTCTAAAGGTATTTTGTGTTAGCAAATTGAGGAAAAGAATGCAGTTAAAATATTAACTACAATGTGTTTTAAGATGTACTTATTTAGAATATTATTAATATCAAAAATAAAACTGTGTTGTTTTTTCAAAGCAAATACCACATTTCAATAAAGCACACTGTACTGAAGAGCTGCTTTTATTGCTAATGATTTTGCAGACGGAGCCAATATATCATCCTCCAGACTTATTTTGACCAGATACTCAATGCTCCTTTATGAATGCTGTGGGACTGGCAAAGGCAGCCAATGCAGTGACCTCCCTGCTATCTCTGCCGCCCACACTTCTTCTGTCTGGAGAGTATTTTCGCAATGGAAGATGACCGCAGTGGCTCTAAAAGAGGACATGGTGTTATTAGGAGTGGTAATACAACACTCTTGACGTGCACATAATTGTCTTTGGCATAATGTGAAATCATCACAACCCAATGTCAGGGGTTCTCATTTCCGGCAAATCGAAAGTTGGGTTCAATTAGAAAAAGTAAAACTTTGATTAATTACCGTCTGTTAATATCGTTGCAGAGGGTGAAGTGGAGTAGTCTGCAGCTCTCAGAGCGGCCATCAATTTGCCTTCAAATGGAAGTTTTAATTTTTTTTTCCTCACTTCATGCATTCGTCAGCGAAGGAATGCTTCTCCTCGTGCAGGGGAGTGTGTGATATTACTCTGTCACTCTAAGCTCTGGTTATCATTTCCTCTGAAGTGTCTGCACTGGAAGAGCATAATGGCCCTTGTCTCCCCTCCTCAGCCTCCGATCCGCCTGATTATGCCCTCCTTCTCACCAGACAAATGCCAATCTGCGTCTTTTTTTCCTGCTTCACAATTAGCAAAATGCCCTTATTTAAACAGGAGGGCATCTCAGCCTAGTTGTGAATACCAAGATCACTCTGTCATAAAGCGAATGTCACTCCACAATTGAATCTCAATCCGCTTCTGCAGGGAAGGGCAGGCGGGCTTATCCCGATGGGAGGGCCTTCTCTTTAGGGCAAATACTGTTAACTCCACCATTGATAATCTTAACTGCTTGAGCCAAGTTTAAATGGCCCATAAAATGTACTCACTAATTGATGCAGTGTAAAGGGCATACAGCACTGGCAGGGAGTCAGACGGACTGAAAATGGGCTGGTCTCATTTATACAACCATACAGTATGTAGGGAGAGCGTGGCACAGACTTTGAATTTTACAAGATTCAATTTTACACAGCAGGATTCTTAATTTACTAGAGTAATTAATGTATTATACAATAAAGGCGTCCCTGAATGTTTGTACCCAGTGGTTATGTTGTTTAGCCAAATGCAGTTTAGCATCAGATTCACAAAGTGTCAAGCCTTTTCCAGTATTTTTAAGGGGGATTTCAGTGACCGAGGTTCCAATGAAACAGTATAGAATCTTTGTCAAAACATAAAACACTCTAATCTGTGCTACTATGAGTACTTTGACCATTATACTAACTGTACTAACATTTATAACCAGGGAAAAAGAAGGTTGATGTTATTTCTCTCATTTCCATGTGTATTAATTAAATACAATTCTACAAGTAAACTTAAAATGAGTTTGACCAACCGACCATGTCTTGAGATGCAAGGTGTCAAGGGCCCAAGAATGAATAGTGCAGTGAAATGATATTCTCTTTTACCTGCTTTCTAGCATATAACACATTCATATTAATTGGAATGAACTTCTGAATATATTCCATAGACTCCCTGCTTCCTGCTGAGAAATGGAGTTACTGAGACACAAAGGCAAGGGTCATCATTTACAAGTGAAAAATGTAAACAGCTCACTTTCATCTCAGTTTGAATTATGCGCTGGACCACACAGAAACTGGTGTTGAGATGAGATTTCTTCCGTGGCTACAATACCTCAAATTGAGCTTATTTCGGTTGATTTAGGCAGGCTAGTGAAGGTCATCACTCCTCATTTCCATTTTGATTCAAATACAAAAAAAAAAAGAAGACACTCATCCTGCAACTGGGCTCTTCATAGTGAAATCCATTTCTAATAGCTGCTTGTTCAATAAATTTTGTCTTCGGCGATGATAATAAAAAACAATGTCTCCAAGGGGTTACTTTTGGAATTACCCCAGCACAGGTAGAGATGTGGCAATTCTGAGCCAGCACACATGAATTCATTACCGTCATCTCACACGCATGCATGCACACGCACATGCACGCACATGCACGCACGCACCACCTTCTCCCTGTACACACATGCCAAGCCGTAGATCATGCCAAACTGTAGATCATGCCAAGCTGCCGTCATGCCATGACACTACCACTGTGGCTTGATAGGTTAGCCAAATGACAAAACACCACTGTGTTTCATGGACAAGCGTGCAAATTTGTTTGGTTCCTAAACAATTAGAATTGCATGTGTGCCAGCCAAATACAGCATGTTGTTCCAATACGTGGGTCCATTAATCATGTTTGTATAAACATTCCTTTGGTCTCTGTATGAAGATAGCATTTTGCATTGTTGCCTGTTGTGTCTCTGTAATTCTGTAAATGTAGCTCATACTGTATATAGGCCTAAGTGCCACTAGAAACTGAATGAATGAAAATAAATACAGACGTTGCATGCACGATCAGAAGCCTACAACCCAGAATAACTTTTGCTTTCTCCATCTTTCAAGGACCCCCAACTTTCACCATTTCATTTCATTTTCCTGGAGGCTAGAATAATACCATTTAAGAGTATAAGAGTATGGTTATTTTGCTAACATATGTTTCCCCATTATCTGTAAAGTAAAGTAAAGACAGGGTGATCAGTTTGAATTGTGTTGTACAGGCCAAAACCACATTAAGCTTATCTCGAGATGATTTACAACTACAAAAGATCATTTTAGTTTTTATGTTTCTTATGTTGCAAAATAACTACCCAAGTGCTAATACAATTCTTCAATGGGTGAAAAATGAGCAATACAATAATACTCGTAAATTTCAAACAGTCATTATTTATGATTGACCATGTCAATTTAAAACATGGCCATGATGATTTACTGTCTTGATTATCAGGCCTCTGCGATTCAGACAAAGTAGCAGACCAAGTGCCAATTTATCACTACCACTTTACCACTAAACAATGTTTGAATTATTATTGAATTGCATTCAATATTGAACTGCTAACACAAAATTGTTGGATGTGAATTTGTAGGAGTCAGTGAAAACATCCCTCAATCTAGCAACAAAGTTGTGTACTTGTCAAAACTGTGCTACAGAGAGAATCAGTAATCAGAAGCTCCTGGCTGATATGGCATTTACATGAAATAGAGTTGGTGTTTTGTGAGAAAGAAAAACAATTCTTTATTTACGCATCTACTGAGGAAAGAAAGCACTCTCTGCAAGGATGGCATCATTATTAGATTCCCATAACCCTCAAGACAGGCTTTGTGTAGTAAGACAAAGGTTGATTGATTACCTCTAAATTTGTGTCGTCACGGCAGTACAAGTTTTCCAGGCGATATCGCAGGTAACCTTCACTCGGCTGGGAGCAACAATACACAGTTGTCAAGCAAGACGAAAATGATGAAGTGCCCTTTGCAGCAAGATTCTCCAACAATCTTATTTGCAATTTGTTGAGCCTTTATTTACACTGTTCACACATGTATAATGGGTTCCTCATTTCTTCAGAGATCATCACACATCGCTTTTCTTTAACATGGCATGTCTTTATCTCTGCTCATCCATATGTAGAAAATCATTGTATTTCATGTGACCCTGTCTGTACATCTAATTACAGTAGCACTGTAACCGTGTCATTTTCTGGCATTGTGTTTACGTGTGCGTGCTCAATTAGGGGCAACAGTATATAGTATATTTATATTTTGTTCTTTCTAATATTAGACAAAGTGTTAGAAGTGTATGATTTTACAATTCAGCCTTTTTATGAACTTTTGCATAGATGTAACCTTTTAGTTAGTCACCCAGGTCCACATCTCGATCCTGCACACTTTAAAAAGCTTAACTGGTTGACGGTGGAAAAAAACAATTTATATGAAGATGCTGCTCACCTACAAAATTGTTAGGATACCAAAGTGCTTAATTATTATTTTTTCACTACCAAGAGACAATCAAAGCTACTTTACAAGCGGTAGCTTGACAGACTTCGAGTATTTCACAGAGCACATTTTAAGTGGCCTTTAAGACATTGTTACAAAGTACCATGTAGCATATTCAATTTAAATTGTATTTTTTAACCAAGAAAACAAGAGCATGTTGACATATAGCTACCCCACTGCCTGCTATTTATATTGTATTCTATATTGTCACTTGTTGTCTTGTTGAAGTCTGTCCCTGAAAAACAACACCATGTCGTTTGTACAAGCAGCAATTACGACCCATATCGTCCTCTAGTGGCCATAGTATTTATGACGTCATGTAATGTAGTAATAATTCCAACCAAGTAGTTTTGTTGCCTAAACTGCGACCATTTCCACAATGTACACGTGTTTAAAAGTGTGACTGTTGCATGCAGGTATGAGGATGGAAAATGTTCCTGTGGGTCATATTTCCTTCCACCGCTAGGGGCGCTAATTTAGTAAACACTGGTAAAGGTCGCATTAGAGGGTAGGAACACATTACTTATGTGGTTGTATGGTTTGGATGACTTGTTGTCATGTTGATGTGTTGATTTATCTTGTGGTGTGTTAAATGTTGTACAAGAGGACCACAAATAAGCCTTCAGGCTTTGTGTTTTTATCCTCTGTGATTTTAAACACATGTAGGCCTAATGACTGCACTGCAGTGTTATATGTGTTTTTTTCCATCAAATAAAATCAATCAATCATCAATCAATCAACCTGCACTCAGCAGAAGAAACACGTTTTCATTTCTTTGCTCTCCCAATCCAAACATGTACCCATCTTTTCTTTCTCCCTTCTCTATATAAAATGGTGTCATGCTCCTGCTCACGGCATGTTGAGACTTGTGTATGCATGGTGCTGAAGAACAGAATAGAAACATCATATGTTTTTTTCTTTTTTATTTCTAGAAACCACACTACTATTATTGCCAATATTTTAACTACTGATTGAAAAATTGCTTTTGTCAAGTTTTTTTTTCCGAAAAGCTTTGACATGTATTTTATTTCCCAATGGGAAACAAAACAGTAGGTGAAGTGTGGATATTTGTGAGATGATGCTGCAATGGAAGAACTTTATGGAGGCCTCCAATTAGTGTAGGTTTCCAGCCCCTACAGTGTGTCAAATATCCAATGTGAGAAATTCAGCTTGTTATATATCGTCTCTTCCTTAATTATACTGCCCAAACTGAAGCACACCACATAGTTTTACACAGACACAGACACAGACACAGACACACACACACACACACACACATGCACACACACACACACAAAAGGAACTGGAAATACTCTGTTCTACTGAGGAGGAGACAGACTGTGTCAAAATGGCAGGGGTATAGGACAATTGCCACAGCAACACTTTTCTCTTCTCCACAACCCCTGAAGCAGTGGCTCATGGAAAAAGTTGAAATGGAATTCCATATCACACCAGGACAGTGTCGGTGCTTTCTAAAGCTTCTCTTGAAACACTCACTCAATCTCTCACACACACAGAATTGTAGACTCGTATCCCAAATGAGTCCAGCAAGTTCACACATTTGGTCTCTAAGGAGCAAAGGGTGAAGATGAAACAGATTTTCAAACTATAGACTTAGGTTTCGTTGTTTCTTTCTTTCTTTTTTTCTAGTTCTCTATACCCTTACTGTAAAAGACGCGTTAATAAATGATCAACTGTTCCAAACTTTTTTGGGACTGCCTTATTTATATACAGTATTTGGATTGTGATTATAAGTTTGTACTGTAAGTAGGTGACAATTCACAGCACAGACTAGACATTAAATTCTCATACTGTACAGTTTTGAACAGCTTTGGTTCAGTGAAAGGGATATAAAGTGGCATAATTTTACCTTTATAAACAGGGAAAATATATAAATTGGCTAAAATGAAAACAAGAGAACATTTGCTGTTTATTTTAGAAGTATAATTGTAACTATTTGAACAAAATAACTATTTCCATAAGTAACTACTGGACACAGTTATGTCATTATAAAGAGGTGCTGTGGTTTTCTAACATCACACTAAACCAAACAAGTCCTGCAAACTCTAGTCCTGTGACAACTCGACTATTGTTCAGTGATATGGTCAGGGGCTGCAAAGAAGGATCTAGGAAAACTGCAGCAGCTCGATTTGCCCTGCAATGCACACTGAGGTCTAATGTAAACAAAATGCATGTACAGTAAATCTCTCCTGGTTGAAAGTTGAGGAGAGGCTGACAGCTGCACTCCTTGTTTTTGTCAGAAACATTAATAATTTAAAAATTCTTAATTATTTATATAGTCAACTGACATTCAGCTCTAACATACATATCTACCCCACCAGAGATTCCACCAGAGGTCACTACATAATCCCAACATCTAAAACACAATTGAAACAACGCAGTTTTCTATCGATTGCATGGAACTCACTTCCAGCTCAGATCACTAAAGCAAACAAAAAAGCAAACTTTAAAAATCAAGTGAGGCAGCGCCTGGACGCCCTGCGCCTGTGTGTGGTGGATGTGAGTTGGGTGTATATTAATGTATGTATATATGGGTGTATGATGTGGTGTATAATGACGGTGGTTGAGGTGGAGAGGCCAAATTATAATGTGTATGGCTTGATTGTTTGTATTTGAATGTACTATTTTGGCTGTATGTTTTAACTTTGTGTCATGTGTCATGTGTTACATGTGTTATGCTTTGCTGTGTCTCTTTTGTGTGGATCTCAGGAAGATGAACAGTCGCCAAGGCGTCAGCTAATGGAGATCCAGTTAATAAACAATGAACCAACTGGGTGGTCTATTAAAACTGTCAGACTCTCTTTGCTGCTGCTAAACCTGTTGTTTTATGCATTCACACCCAAATTTCCATTTCTATTTCTATTTCCATATACAACATGCAACACTAATCTAAATCACATGCTCTCAGTATACAGCCACATAAAACATAAGTATGCTTCAATGCTTATTACCAGACATGCAGCTCATTAAACCCTTTGTTTGCAAACATGTCTCTTCACTTGAACAACATTTCCATGTCAGCATCATAGCAGCATAATCGTTAATCACTTCACAACTACATAAGCAGCTGTTAGTTAACATTTTATTAATTATAAATTATGGGTTACTCTGTTTTGCTAATGACCTAATGACGTATCTGTGAGTGCTTTCTGTCATCTCAATAAGTGGGAGACAATGGGCCTCATGCAGGAAGCAGTATACAAACACATTTCCTTTTATTTGTGTTCATATCCACAATTTGTTCTTATTTTGTAAGTATCCATTGAATGCTGGGATACAATGTTTTCTTATGTTTTCTTCTCTTAGAGAAAATGTCACGAGTGGTCGAGAGCACTCTTTCCAAGATAAGAAAAAAAACATTTTCACAGTCCACAATTTGTTTGTCCAATGCAAGGGGATACGTTTTAAATTAGAAGAACATCAGAAAATGCATGAATATCATATAGTTACATTTAGATAATTATATTATTGTATTTATATATTACATTATTATATGTTTTATAGTTGTGTTCTTCATCTCTCCAGTTCTTGAAGTGCCAGACTATTTGCACACGGCACAACACCTGCCCTTATATAGTGTTTAGGGGGCGTTATCTATGCTAATAATCAATTATGATCAAATGGGATTCATCATTCAGCACATATGGGTAAGAGCAGATTTGAATGGTTAAGAACATTTGGTGCAGCTGATTTTTCATATTTTTTCTCTTAACAAAATATTAAGAGAAACTATGTTGCTGCATGAGGCCCAATGACCATTACATAGTCTGTTTTAACAGCATCATTTCAGAATGACCTGAAAAAAATGATCCACAGTGCATTATCTCATCTGATGTATCTGTACTAGAGGCTGACATTTTTTCGGGAATCCTGTGGGTCATGGGATACTTGTGGGATTCCCGCAGGATAGGATGGGAGTCAATTTCACTATTCATCACAGGACTGGGACAGGACAGGAAAAGAAGTCAACAGGAGTGGACGAGACAAGAGGTCAGTTTTTATACTATATAAATATGCAGTTCTAATATGAATAAATGCAACTTTCTTTATTTTAACATAATGCTCGTCATTCTGTTAAAAAAAAAAAAAAAAAAATTCTCTCCTGACTGCTCTGGTGACAAAAAACAAACAAAAACAAAAAACAGGAATGTGATGGGACAGGAAAGGAGTTTTCTTGTGGGAGTGAGATGACACAGGAACGATTTGTACATTGGAATTGTAAAACATATATATATATATATTATTTTTAAAAAAAAACTGCTCTAAAGAATTTGAGCATCTAAGCAGACTTCTGCTGAGAATGAATGGAAGAAAGGAACACAAATAAGATTCATAAATGTCTTTATAGCTTGTTTTTATATGATGGAAAATGCACTAATATTACAAAACATGAATAAATCAAGCTACAATCTTATTTGATCAGATATATTTCATGGCAATGGAGAGACTTTGAATGAACAGAGTTCATAACAGAGGCAAGAGGAATTCGACCAAAATAGCTAAACTGTAATATGGTAAAAACCTGACCTGTGAGACTCCGCTCTAACACTGTAATGTGAACCAGGGGCATTAATAGCTGAGGCAGAGGCCTTGGCAGTTTTCCCACATGAAAAAAGACCATTTTTGACTGTGTTGTGTATAGAAAAGCGAGTTGTATGAGCACTTTGATAACTGTAGGATATTGTTCTCCCTTGGCAAAAGCCTATTCTTCAACAAGAGACCAGCCATTCCTTAGCGAATACTGAAAGCCTGCCTATCTGCAAAGCTGTTTGCTTGTAGTGTTGTGGAGGGAAAGTGGGTAAAGGTCATCTTAGCCACATCTTTAAAAGAAATGTTCTGTAGGAGAGAGACACAGAAAAAAAGGAGATACAGAGCAGGAGAGTGGTTCTGTAATGTAGATTGTCAGCTAGTTGCACAAGAAAAATAAAAAACTTAAAACAAACAACATACAACTCTACATTCTTTAGTTTTCACATTCCATCATCAAGGTTATGTGGGCATATTGTATGGCTTTTCTCACCACACTGTGTTTCATATTGACCCTGGAATCATTTCTCGTAGTCTCAATTGCCAACTGGCTTGCCATGAGAAATGTCTGAGGTCAGACAGGGGTCATGAGTGTAGGATGCCCAGTATAACTTATATTGCCACTAAGGGATAAGGGAGCTCTGGGATGCCTTAAATCTTAAATAAATCTGAAAAAGCTGCAAATAACACTGTATATGTTTGTGTATAAGTAGGTTTTACAGAACGTCTTATTAATATTGGCCTGTTTGGCCCATAATCTACGACAAATGCACCATTTGATATTATCAAAAGTATTTGGAATTGGAATTTGGAAATGTTTATTTTGCACTTAACACACTAAAATTGAAAATAACAGTTATTAAAAGGACCAAAACCTCAGCCCAGATCTGCACAAGTATAAGCACATTCTCAGCCTCACATCATTTTCAGAACACTACACAGTGTTTTGCAAAACATTAAACACACGCCTCTACATTAGACACAGAAATCTAACATGATGTCACTTCTTTGCCATTTCAAGACACTGCCTTTAAAAATACCACACCATGAACCAGCTGATCAAACACGGCTGTCAGGTGTACAGACGTAAGCACTATAAATAGGTGTAAGTGCTTATAGGCGTAAGCACTATAAAAAAGGCAACAAGGGAGTGCATGGAGGTTTAACTTGACAATAGTAAGAAGAAGAGAGAGAAACATCATTGGGGGTCCTCCACCACCATGCCAACTTAGGTCCTTACAACACGGCCACATACTCACATCTTTAGACAGACTACGCACCATCGTCACAGCTGAAGACCAAATGGATGCAGAGCAGATGAGACACCATCATCTGGGACAATGTATCTTTCCACCAATCCACTCTCGTCCAAAACTGATTTCATCAGCATCCACAATTTTCAGGGTTTTTTTTGGCATGCCGGTGGAAGGTTTACCATCTCCAGCCCTGTGACAGGATGCACCACATGCAAACCATGTGACCAAACTGATGCAGGGTCTGTGCAAGGATGTATCCACTTCACTGTCTTGTGAGAGGACAGCGCCTGTGATGTGGACAAAGTGCTGTGGCCAGATCCAGCTAGGTGAAGAAGGGTCTTATTTGTCTACACGAATGCTTTTGCTGTGTTTATGTACTATATTTTATTTATCTGATTTTCAGTACAAAATGCAACCTCTGGAAATGCATGGATGTATTGAGTGATTATACAATGAGGAGAGAAATGCATATTTTGATCAGTGTGCAGTACTGGTCTTGTGTGTTGTGTTTGGTCAATATATTCATGTACTTTATTCTAACAGCATCTCTGAAAACAGCAACAGACCATATCGCTAGAACTCTCACTGGTGTTTTGAACTTGCCTGGGTCCATAACTTTTTATTCAACTGATTTGTTGAAAAAAACAATCAAGCCGAAGAGCGCTGATGCTGTTTTCAAACTGTGTGTTTTCATAGAGATGGCACGTCTTCTCAATATCGCCGATATCATAGTTTGTTTTTACTTTGCTCCAGTGGTGTAGCCTACTGGCATACCATGGGCCGGTGGACAGTCAAAAAATCCATAGTGTTTAAATTACCATCCTTACCTTGCATGCGTGTTGTGCTAACATTATAGGCTCCGCCGTAGCCGACTCCATCGTATAAAATACTGGATAAACTGTTTGAGCATCAACTCCATCAGAATTCGATCGATTCGGTCCATTAACATTTAGAAAGTCTAGAAGAGATGCTAGATTTAATTATTATATCCCCATTCAAGTTAGCATAGGGCTAACTGGAAGTTAGCAGGCTCAGACCAGAAGTCTCTGGTGATTGGTTATGCAAAATCGAATCTCCCTCCCTCGTGGAAATCAGTTAGAATTAGTCAGGAAATGTCAGACTGAAGATGTAAACAGAGTGCAACAATTCTATCTGATATCAGGCAAGTTTTGAACATGTCTAGTGAGGTTTGTGCAGTTGCCATGACACCGCAGCTGGGACATTGCTGACTGGATCTACAATCACGGCGAATTGCAAAAAGCCAAAGAACATTTCCCCTTTGTTCACTCTCTTAGCATGGCCTTATAGTTATTTCTTCAGAACCACCAATACAAGAATAGATACTTGCTGTGTTTTTACTGCAGGGATGTTGAAAGACACTATTGTTTGTATAAGCAATTTGAAAAGTTATCACAGTTTTGTAAAAAGTACAAAGACAGACAGATGATTGTATAAATCACAGTACCTTCATAAGGACAGTTTGCAAAAATGTATTGTGCTTTTCCAAACTGGGTAATCAAAGCAAGTGACCTTCAGGGCAGAGGGTTTTTGTTTCATTTCACCATCAGCAAAAGCAATCAAACACACCTTAATATCTACTCTTCTTCACAGCTAATCGCACGCAGCTACTGTAGGAGAAGGGAGAGAGAGGAAGGGGATGAGATGAACTGAGATGGTGAGAATGTGTCACCTCTCTAGTTTTTCACACTTTTCTGAAATAGGGGTGGCAAACAGGCAAGTGCCATTTGTGAGCAGGCGGATTGTGACAGGATTTCTGTCAGCGGTGGCAGCTCTAATTAGAGTGAAGCAGGCCGGCTGAGAGAGAGCAACACTTAAGCTGGGAGGGTCAAAGGTTCAGTGACACATTCACCAACACACACTAACACCCACACACACACACACACACACACACACACACACACAACTCTACATCACACTATTATATGGAATGCAAAGCTCACAATATCGTATATGACCTCCCAAACCTGGTCAACTAAACTCAGCAGGCGATTTGTTATTTTTTTACAGGGGGGATGGCCTAATTCGAGCACTCTAGTGATGAGAAGACTGGTTCTTTTAAGTAACCTGTTATATAAGCTATAGTTTAGAAAATATTAGAGATCCAAGACGAAACTGACAGAAGGGAGAGACTGAGAAAAGTAAAAAAGTAAAATTACAAATGACTTCAGCACCACGGACAGCCCCATGGATTTATCAACACAGAGCACAGTCAGAGCCATAGATTCTAACTTGCACAAACCTCAGTCAGATAAAGGATCAAAGAGTCAGGCAGACCAGCATATTCAACTAAACAACCCCTCTGCCCTGCATTCGCTCTGATGGGGTTGGAGAGAGGGGATGGCAGTTTAACAAGGGGTATATATTTTGGTCATTTTGCTAACAAGGGGGATGGCATCCCCCCTCATATTACTTACTGACTAAATTGCATTCTCCATACATCATGGTTTGGGTTAAAATAACTATGTTGTGTAGATTTTTTTTAAAGATATTTTTAAAAGTGGGGGAGAGAGGGGAAGACCTGCAGCAAAGGATCTTAGGCCGGACTCTAACCCAGGTTGCTGTGGTAGGGACTTCATGGTACACGCTCAGTGAGATACCAGGGCGCCCATTTGTTATCTTAAGATGAGTCTACGTAGTTAAAACAAGTCAATGTTGATTTTTGGTTTCACACGGTACATGGACAGCAGTCTCCAGGGTGACAGTCTGTTTGTTTAGTCTGGCTGGGTACGTAAGCAGTGTCGGTATACTTCTGCCGGGAGGAGACCCCGGCCGGAGGAAGTCCCTCCTTCCATGTGTTCCTCAAAGTCCCTTCGCTGCAGCCGGGGCGTAGTGCCGCCCAAGGCGATTGTGATTGGTTTAAAGAAATATGAATATGAATTTAAAAATATTACCATCATGTTCAAATGAATTAGTGTTGAAACACTGCAGATTAAAATAAATCTAAAAAAAATCAAGTTTTGCTCAAAGCAAATTTCCTCGATATTGTTTTAATCCTGTGGTTTTCCCCTTTGTGATCCGACCATAATTGAATGTTAATTCACACTTTAAAAAGGCCAAAATTCAACATTATGCTATCATTCTAATACCTGTGACAATTTGCCATGTATAATCCTTGTTCTGCTGTTTGTAATTATACCCACAAAGCTCTCTGTCATCTGAATTATGATAGAGAAAGCTACAGTGACAGGTATACTCAATCCAAATGAGGGTTGCATTGGGTTCCCTCATGTCACAGTGAGCCAGGCACATATGTTGCTGTAGTGCACACACACACACACACACACACACACACACAAATGTACAGATGCACATCACATGCCCCCATCTACAGGGGAATAGCGACTGGAAAAGGTCCACATGAGTCAACAGGCACACATAATGCAGAAATTTGAACCTGAGGGACTGTGCTCACTCTGGGGGACGTAATACCTCACCACTCCCACCCCACCCCACCCCACCCCCGTGCACACACACACACACACGCACAACTGCCCGCTCAGCTAGGCCTGCACCCCCGCCTCCCCTCACTCTCCAACAAACTGATATCCTTTAAAGGCTGCCGCAGGCCAGGCCAGTTTACATATATCCAACTCGACAGGCGAGCCAGGAGGAAACAAGACCAATGACCCGCATGGATCCATTCACATGCAAAGACTGGAGAAAATGAGACACTATAAGTCTCTTTCTCTCTTTGTCACACAGTTTTTCCCCTTAATTTAGATTATTTTGCAATTTCTTGTTGTTGTTGTTTTAGCATCACAGCGTGTTTGTGAATCTAAGAAGACTGTCCTCAGTCTTAATAGTGATTAACTTTAGTTTATAAAATGTCTTGTTTATTTTTTCTGGATATTTATTATCTTTTTCCATTGTAGAATTTGATACTATTTTATTGATTATTTGATGTTTTTTGGAGCTTTTTTGCCTTTATGATAGTACAGCTGAAGACCGACAGGAAAGGGCCGAGAGAGAGGGGACGACGTGCAGCAAAGGGCCGCGGGTCGGAGTTGAGCCCGGGCCGCTGCAGTAAGGGCTGAGCTTTTGTATAATGGAGCACTGCCATTATGAGCTCACTGAATCTCTTCTGCTGCTGTAGTGCCACAAGCCTAGAGTCAGTCAGTTGAGCTGCCGTTTTACTATTTTTAAAGTGTTATATTTTCAATTTCAGTTTAGTTTTATGTAAAATCAAAACACAAACAAAAATAACAAATTCGATTTTACTTTTCTATTTTTATCTTTTCCTGTTTTTGTTTCATTCCTGCAGCTGCATTTGTTGATTTTTGCAAACAGCTATGAGCAACTAAACCTTTTTTTTTTTTTTTTACACCTTTCAATTTGTTCTTATTTGAGAATCTTATTTCAGTTGAAATGTAGTTTTAGCTGAAATTGGGGGAAGTGATTGTCATAATAAACCTTAATATAGGACATGCCGTTGTACCTTTCAAGGTAACTTGCTATAAACCGATAAGCAATTACGATTCACCAAATGTTCTCAGATCACAGCAGCTTCTCTGAAACACAACTTTATAGTGTGTTGACTAACCCCCTTTTCCCCAAACTGAGCAGTAACACAGTGTCAGGGAGAGTGTAGCAGGTGGATCCAAATACAGGAGACAGCAGACGACTGAAGACAATTCGTTAATAAATGCAGGCAAGGATCCAAAGACTTAACTGAAAACCAGCTGATCTGACAAGGGGATGGAGTGCAGCTGGAGAGAAGGGCGGAGAAGCTCAGGTGAGGGGAATGAGGTGATTAGACAGGACAACAGGCAGCGAGCTGATTGGCTGGAAAAACTCGAATGACTAACGAGGCTGATGTGGAGCAGGTGAGTAGATGGCCAAATGAAAAACACAGCAAACCTCAAACCACAAAACCAAAACTAAATACTAAAATATGCATATCTATTTGTATTCAGTTTTAATAGTATGTCTACCCGTTTCGAATTTCATTTTAGTATTTGGGGAAAAAAGTTTTAATTTTGATCTTTTAATCAACAAATTGCACTTTTAAAAAATAATTTTAGTTTCAGTTTTTAATTGAAATGAATAACCTTGCTCTAATTAGTTAGAATGGACACATCAGTTGCAAAGCTCTGCATTTGCAGTGGCATTTTAATAAAGCACATGTAAGAGATGTAGTAACTCCATTAAACCTGCATTCCAATTCCACTGATGGTTTATACTAGACTGAGCATTTTTAACTCTTTCTCCACCAGAGTTTTATTAAAAAGTTCCCAGCCAGCCCCAGCATTTTTGATCATATTCACTAATGTTTCAAGACCCCCAGAATATTTTGCACTATGAATATGTAAATAATATACCAAAAGAAAGATCAGACCTGCTTTTATAGAAAAAAAAACAACATTTTGTTCTAGCTTCATTCAATCTTTTTTTTTTTTTATCATTTCGGGCAAAAAGCTGAGAAAATCATGTTTCAGTCATGACTTAAGCCCAGTTCAGACCAAAGGTTCATTTTAGAAAAGCCGGAAGTTAGAACGAGAGTACAGAGAGTCGTTGCTGTCTCATCTAGTCACATTGGTGTCACCTGATTCACTGCAAGTGTCAACTCGTCTCGTTGCAAATCGTTGGTCTGAACTGGGCTTTATTGGCCTAAATACTTTATAAAAAGTTATCTGTCTACATCTGGTAGGTCCCCTAATGTTGTACAGATGAGAAATCTCAGGAAAAAAAGAGCTCTAGCCTCTTGTCAATGGCGGAGAAGGACTTAGGTGGACATAATAGTGGAATTGAAATTGAATTTGAATTTGAATTTGAATTTGAATTTGAAAAGACTCAAGAGCACTCTGTGATAATGACATGCCATTCTGCCATATACATTACAAATTACAAGGTTGGTTCATGGTTCATGTCATGTTTATAAAAGCACGATTTGTTGTTTTTCCCTTGGTGAAACAGTGAACAAAAGAAAAAAAAAGCATTCACTCAAAAGTAGTTGTGTAACAAATTGTATATTACTAAACCCAACAAAAACATTACATTATCAGCCTATAAATGGAGTTATCACTGTATTGATACAATACTTTTTAGGTACATGCTATTACCACCCAACAATGCACAATGTTGTCTAAACCACGTAGTTTTGTTGTCTAAACCAAACTGTGAATATAATAAGTCAGTTAAATGTAAAAACTAATTTATCGTGGGTTTGACCCATTCATGCACCACAACCTCCTCCCCACTTGTACTTTGTTGCTATTTACTACAGCAAGGCGGGGGTCAGGGGTCAGGTGTAAATAGCCAAACAGCTGCCATGTGCCTCTTCTCACCCGGGTGCAAATATACACTTTTTTTTTTATTGCAGGACATGTGCCGTTTTTACTTATTTTATCCTAATTCACAATGCTCATAAATATTAATTGGACTTCTCTCAGCAATGTGAGCAACACAAACATTTATAAATTCAATATTTATTTATTTATTTAGTTTTTACTGTGAGACTAGAGCCTGCCAACACATTGCTGAAAATGCAAACCGGACAGTACAGAAAAACTGGCCTGTACATGAGAGGGTTACATCTGTCCCATATTCTGTCCAGTGTGTGCGTTCCAGACTGAGATTGCCTTCATCAGCTATCTGTCACACTCACCAGACCTCACAAAATCCCAGCGACATGCTCATTTCTCCACAATTTGTTTTCACAACAAGTGCAGTAAGTGAACTTATTTAAAAAACTTAAGTTCTGTAAGTTAGTTGGGCAAACTGTATCTGTAAACATGTGCCGGTTGAAAATCTCTCATTTACCTAATCACAGACCGTCCAATACATTAAAAAACGATGGTAGAGGGTGGACTAACAAGCACTTTATCTACCTACCCAGCATGGACTTTATTCCACAGGGGCATCTTGATGTTTGTATATGATAATCTAACAGTGTGGCCCGTGGCTATGCTTTCAAGATGATATCTTAATTACTGAAGTTAAACCACAGTCTCTGTGCCACTATCAGGTAGGCACAGCATCCTGGGCATGTGTTGATAGATGAGGGTTGATTTGAGAGACATTTTATCTCTTGCTTTAATTAGGGGCAGATTTGGGGAGAGACGTTACAGGTTAATTACAGTCACATTCATTAAGATGCACGGATGTATTATAATTCTTGTTCAGTGTCGTTATCTGCACAGATATAGAGTAATTAATTGGATTCCACCTTTGGCTTTATGACCCGTCTACAAGAGTTTTTATTTTGGCTTGCAGCTCCAGACACGGCTGTCTGGTTGCAGTCGATCTCCCATTAATGTTTGTGCTTTGTCACTGAGGTAATTGGCAATACCTCCAGCACACAAACACCTATCTAATTAGGAGAGCTACAGCTTGGAGAGACATCTGAGAGAATCTAAAATGTGATTCTGTACTCCTTTAAAGCTCAGAAGAATCATTAAACCCCATTAATATATATATATATATATATAATATTCATAAGATCAGGGCGGATGATATATAGTCATTATAATATATTACCAGTCTAATGGCCTTGAGCCTTGACTGTGGGTGTAAATTGTTGCTCAACAGGGTGCACACTTCTGTGGAAACAATTACTTTAAACATACATGTCAGTCTTTATTCAGGAAAACTCACACCATTTCCATTTGATCCCCTTTGTTGTATGTGTAAATATAAAAGATTCTTATAATCAAATCACATTTTCACAATATGTTGTTGACTAAAAAAATGCACTAGCATGTAATCAGATTCTAAATTTAAAGGATGCTCAACTTCTTTGTGTCAAATACTGAATACCTATACTGTATATAAAATAAAATGTTGTAGTTCGCTCCTGTGCAAAGAATGGCAGCTAGCCTGGCATCGCCAGACTAATTCGCAAATGCGTATTATCAACAGCGTTGATATGTTTCTGAAAACATTTGAAGCGAGAAATAGGAAATGTAGTAACAGAATCTTGATTCATGTTTGATCAGCCTTACCTAGTTTCACAGTTTTGTGTGAGTTACCTGAGCACTGCATGAATGGACGTAGTCATCGTCTTAAACCCGCCCCATATGAGATACACGTTGTGATTGGATATACAAGATTTTAGTCGATTGGAAATCTGTTTGGCAGAGAGGCCAGACCGATATGCAATAGAAACATGAAATTAGCAGATAGGGCTGGTTCTCAGGCTGAATGACAGCTGTAGTCAGTTTACATTTATAACAGTTGCAATGGATTCCAAAGGCAAATCATGGCAAAAAAAACAAACATATTAAAACATATCAAAATATCTATAGAAACTTCCCAAATCAGTCCTGCAGATTAGTCTACTTCTCCATCATCGATTTTCTGTGGTAATACAGGAAGCATTTTCTTAATAAGAAAAGACCACTTCTCTCATATTTTATATCCTCGGCCCCGTCAGGAGACTGTGTGTTCATTATGGTTATGTGTCCGGGGGACACTTGTTGCCTCTGGCTTCAATTATAAAAGCCTTGTCTACTCAATATTTGAGCTTACTAACAAAACATCGTGCATTCTGAGTCAAACTGTAGAGTTAGGGTTTAAAGAAAATATGAAAAATCAACAGATAGATTCAGTGCTCAGTTTATGTACGGTTGGTTATTTATGTTTTCTTAGTCTTCAATGGGTTTTTGATTTTCAAATAGAAATAGAGTGTGTCGGTGTATATGTGCACATGTAAAACTTACAAAGTAGATGGTAGTTAAGATAATATCTGTTGGGAGGAAACATGATGAATGCTAAGCTCTCAACACAATGGGTTGAAATACAGTACATGATAAACGGTTCCCAAGTTTCAAAGCAGGTTATTAATGTGATTTTGAGTAGAATCACAGCCCAGGGTTGCTGTTATTCAACCATACAGCAATGATCAACAAACTGAAGTATTGAGCTGAAAGCTGCAAATAGATGCAGCCTGTTGTTGCAACAAAAGAGGCACACCTTGGTTTGCACAATGCTCCAGTAATTTCTGTCTGGAAAGAAAAGTTTCATACATCTATACACTACTTCTGTTGATCTGGCCTTCTAATTTAATTCCACTTCCTAATCATTGGCATGCACATTGCCATACATATTCACTTCCCCAATCAAGCCATTAGTTTTTGAAATACAGCATAATGGTCACAGACTGACAAAGCTCCCATTCAGGCTGGGCTATTCTTATTTTCTCCAATATAAGAGTCTAAGACATTTTGTGCATGTTCATATACGATGAATAATATAAGATGCAAGTGGCATGTCTCATTTTATTATTTGCCTCTTCTGAAAGAAGGTCTTGTACTTGAAATCAGCATGACTCAGTCCATCTGTGTACAATACACTGCAAAGAATTGATGATGGTGAACAGACTCATGCTGAGAGAGGTAATGTCGGTACGACCCAGCGTGGAGTGAGATTTTCTGAATTCTTATCAGATGGTATCAGAACAACATCTACTTTTATACTGCCACAGAAATGTATGCACACACAGATAGGCAGATAACATTGGCCTGAGGAACCGCCTGTGGATATATCTATACGCCTTTCCATTAAGACATACATAGAAGAGTGAGAGGGGCAGTGACTAATACAAACCTGTTGGTC
>JAOVVB010244309.1:0-21440 GCA_028570985.1 Heterobranchus longifilis | reverse complement strand
CAAATCAAAAATTAATGTACAGAGATTAATAAGTTTGGAGAAATAAAGAGGGGGGGAATGCAAAGGGAAAATAACATACATTTAAAACTAATGAATACATTTAAGAATACAGTTAGAATAAATAAGAAATAAAGCAATTAATTAAAAAAGAAATGAATGAATGGATTATTAATATGGAGGATGGAGGCTGCCAAAAAAAAATTAAAAATACCGAAATAAATACGTTTGGGGAAATAAATAGATGGGGGTGCAAAGGGAAAATAACAAATAATAATAATTATATATAATAATAATTATAAATAAAAATCAATGAATACATTTAAAAATACATTTAGGATAAATAAGAAATAAAGCAATCAATTAAAAAAAAAAAAAAAAATGGATGGAGGCTGCCAAAAAAATAAAATAATAATATACAGAGATAAATAAGTTTGGGGAAATAAATGTGGGGGGTGCAAAGGTAAAATAACAAATAAATACATTAAAAATCAACTAATATATTTAAAAATAAATTTAGAATAAATAAGAAATAAAGAAATAAATTAAAAAAGAATTAATTAATTATTAATATGGAGGACGGAGGCTGCCAAAATAAAAAATAAGCATTTTGTCCCACGGTCCTCCATCTGATAGGATTTTTGCTTTTAGATGATGAAAATAGTCAATCTATTCATATATACATACATACAGTACATACTGTACATACATACCTACGTACAGTACATACTCTACATACTCTACATACATACATACTGTACATACATACATACATACATACATACATACTGTACATACATACATACATACATACATACATACTGTACATACATACATACATACTGTACATACTCATCATCATGCAAAACGACCACAAAGAGGCGCTAGATGACACAAAACAATCAACAACATACACATACCAGCTATGAACGACCCACAGTTACTACAAAGAGACACAAAACAACCACAAAGATTAAACCAAATGACTAAAAATACATGCAAAACAACCACAAAGACATGCAAAATGACTAAAAATACATGCAAAACAACCACAAAAACATGCAAAACAACCACAAAGACACACAAAATGACTAAAAATACATGCAAAACAATCACAGAGATGCAAAAAAAAACTACAAAAACATGCAAAGCCACCACAGAATGACCACAAGGAGGTGCAAAACAGACTAAAAATAGACAAAAAACAACCACACAGACACAAAATGACCACATAGAAAGCAAAAATGTCTACAAAATCTATACAAAACGACTACAGTGTTCATTTTTCTTTTGTGAATGTAATGCACTTAGGTTTAGGGACATTTTTAGCATCAAACATTACATTTCCTGCATTCAGGTGACTTTTAATGCACTAATTTGTAGCTTTTCTGCACCAAGTTATGGTGGAAATGTTTTTAATTCCTTCACAATAAAAGTCCTCTGTTACTTTCATGTTTTTATTGGGGGTGGGGCTTGCATGTTAGTGCCCGGGGGCCCATTGTCTCATAATCCGGCCATGCATACATGCTTCTATTCATACCTATAGTCAAATGATTATGTTTACCTATTTTCAGTCACAATTGTATGACAAAAAAGTTATGTTTCGAGAAAAAAAGTTGTAATGTTAGGAGGAAAAAGTCACAATTTTATGACAAAAAAGTTGTTATGTTTCAAGAAAAAGAGTTGTAATGTTAGGAGGAAAAAGTCACAAGTTTATGACAAAAAAGTTGCAATGTTTCGGGTAAAAAAGTCGTAATGTTTCATGATTCCAGTGTGTTTTTGTCTCTTCAAAATAAAAGTCCTCTGCTACTTTCATGTTTTTATTTGGGGGGGCTCTTAATCTGCCCATGCATCTACTCATACCTATAGTCAAATGTTTATATTTACCTATTTTCAGCATTGGGTCCTTGTTTTTTTGCTGTTTGTCTATTCTGTGTAAGTACATTGAGAGCAACAACAAACCAGAGTCAGATTTCTAGTACACATACTTGGCCAGTAAAGCTGATTCTGATCCAGTTATCTCCCCTAAAAGTATTTTATCAACAATATTTGTACCTTGTTTGTGTTGTATGTTTTTCTATGTTTTTGTGTCTGACGATAATAATGTACTGCACTGAACTATCTATTAATGCAGGGCCAAATGTGACCTAATTTGCATACCAAAATTTTAAGCACACACAAGCCTGCTGCCCATGGCTGCTGCCGCGTGCTGTTCCTCCCGTTCTCCACATCCACACCACCCACACGTGCTGCCGTTAGAGGAACGGCGGGGATCTACGCATATACCAGCCAATCAGCGCCGCGAACGCCGCTGATTGGCCAAGCCTCTGAGCCAATGAGGGCAGGATCGAACCTCCCTTCAGCCAATCAGCGCGCTGTACCGAGCCTGCACGTGTAGCGCCCGTTGAGTACATGTCGAACAGGTTGGAAACCTGACAAAGTAAACGATACACAGCGCGAGAGATAGAAGAAACGGGTGTAACCTCTGCGTGTACACATCTGCGCTCCCAAAAAACACAGCCGATAGTTTTGTTGACGTTATTTCTCTAAGACTTGAGAATATTCAACTCGTTTAAGTAGCGTAACGTGCCTTCTCAAAGCGTTGTCGTTTTGTTTTGCCGTTTTTGTGAATACAATTCTGCCCCGGCTAACAAGGTAAGAACCTTTTTTTTTTATGTTTTAAGGGAAAGTTGGCTGCTTTTCAGACTTATAAACGACATTAAATAGGATAAGTAGCCACTCTTGGTCATAACTTGTGTTTACATTTTCTTACTAGTTCAAAATCAAACCGTCATGCATTTGTGTTTGTATGCACGTGTGCTGTTTTTTCGCAAATATGTTGTATAACTAGCTAGCTAGCAAGCTAAAGAGTTATCTTCTCTTTAGGGGTAACATTTTATTTAAACTAATAACGCTAGATATCATCACAAAACTTTCCCAGGTGATTACTTAGATTCAGACTATATTTTTTTGTATTGCAGATTTTCTGAAATGTATGTTTAAATATGCAAATGAAGCATTATTTAATGTTAACTATAAACACCTAAATGTGTATTTTGTAGCTGGCATCGATTAAAGGAATTCTTAGTGGACTAATGATTAGTTGATTTAATCTATAGTGTACTATGTGTTTACCAGAGATGTGGTCCTAAATTTATTGGAAATAAGTCATTCAACATGAAAAAAAAAGCATAAAAAATGACTAATGGACTAAAGAAATCATAGTTGACTAAGACCAAAATTACCGATTAGTCGACTAATCGACTAAGAGGGGGCAGCCCTGGTATTTTGGTGCATGTGTTTTCTTTCCACGAGTCTGAAAGAAGACATGATGTGGAAGCAAAATAGCCCCAAATCTCCAAATTGTCCAGTGCATGAAAATGCCAAATATAAACTTTTATATAAAAATCCTGACAAAGGTTACACGAGGTAATCATAGTGGACGTAAACATCTGTCCTCAGGTGACTCAACTAAAAGTTTCTATTGGAGCACGCACACACACACACACACACACACACACACACACACACACACACACACACACACACACACCAGCGATTCATGTCGCTGCACGAGTTGATTTGCATAGTTGCATAGTCATACAGGCCAGGTCCTTTGTGTGCTTTTTCTTCCTATATGTGATCTATAATCTATCAAGACTGATCGTTTGCCTTGTCCTCATCTCACCTTGTGAATACATTACTCAGCGCTTTTTAATTTATATTCTATGATACTGACAAAAGCAAGATCAAGATTGTGATATGAATTATATACGCCCTTTATTGTGTAGTTGATGTAATGTCAGTATTGTGATTCTGTGTATTGAGAATATTTGCAGTGATATATAGCTTGTATGTTCCATGTCTTTATATCTTGCATTACACAATTTCTAAACTTGCACACTTAACTGCGTAATAACTCAATATCTTCTAAAAAGCAGCAATACTGAAAATTGCAGAAAAACTATAGCGATCTTTTTTATGATCCCTGTTTCTTGCATTTTATTTCATTGTTGTTATTGTTTTTTGTTTTTCTGAAAAGCACTTTGTAACATTGTTAAGAAAAGTGCAATTTTATAACAAAAAAAGTTGTAATGCTAGCAGGAAAAAGTCACAATTAATGACAAAAAAGTTCTAACGTTTCGGGGGAAAAAACGTACAATTTAATGAGAAAAAAAAATCAAAATGTTTTGTGAAAAAAGTCGTAATGTTTCGGGGAAAAAGTCGTAATGTAATACTGCATTCCTAGCTGTTTGATTTTGCCCAGTGCCAAAAGTAGTTCTCATTGCGTTTTTTTTTATTATTATTCTCCACAGATGAATTCATTGGGCAGTTCTTCCAAATGGCCGTCTTATGACTCTCTGACGTCCACGTCGAGCCTCCTGTTCAGCGAGAGCGAGCAGACGGAGGACGAGACTGACGTCTTCTCGGAGGGAGAAGGGGACGGCGGAACAACAAAGTCCCTCTCATCGTCAGGCGACGAAGGGATCACGCTTTCTGGAAATTACCTCGACTTCCCAGCTCGCACGGATCAGCTGCACTCAAGGTCAAAGATTGACCTGCCGGAACGCCGCCCGGACGAAACCAAGCACCCCGTCCCGGCCGCGTCTCCCAGAAACGCCACGCTAGGCTCGTCTGCAGCAACGCCCGGGGACCTGGCCTTCGCTCAGAAAGTGAGCAGATTCCCGTGTCTTTGTTTCAGTATTCTTGTCACCCAAACAGCAGATCATAGTAGTAATAAAACTGCTCTTTGTCCTTGTTTTCTCAGTGTGCAGATCTGCGGAGGTTCATCTGTCCTCTGCTCGACCTTCTGCACGGACTAAAGACCGGGAGATTTGACAAAGGTATGTGGTTGAGCAATGTCAAACACTCAGGGTTCGTACAAAGTCTGGAGAGTTTGGAAAATGCTTAATTCTAACCGTTATGTTTTCATATGTTTTTTGGTCATATCCTGGCCAAAATAATTGCAATTCACGATAGTATCGCGATATTCACGATTATCCCGATAATGGAAATTCACCACGATCAACTTTTCAATTCAATTCTGAAACTTTTATTTAGGTTTAGGTACCTCGAAAGTGCTTGAAAAGTTCTTGAATTTTACTCTTAAAAAGCTGTACGAACCCTGAACTATATCCTCAAGTTTTAGTGCATCCTGTAATTTAAAGTGCCTATTTTTGCCTTGACATTCTGTATATTTTATTTGTGGCAGGTCTCTCCAGTTTCCAGCAGAGTGTTGCCATCGACAGGTTGCAGAGGATTCTGGGAATCCTACAGAGACCTGAAATGGGGTAAGGCAAACACAAAGAAAAACCCCTGTCGATACCCGATCCGTACCGGAAACCCGATCCCTGCTACACATGCGCAAAAGTCAAAGTACTACAACACAATGTTAACGTCCGGTAACATGTTCATGCAGAACGGATCGTGTTTCCTGTACGAATCGGGCAGTAACAAGCCTAATATTATAATTATAGTGAAAATGGTGATAGTGTCATTGTCATTAATGCTTGTTCTTTTTTATTCTGCAGTGAGAAATACCTCCAAAACCTGCTGCAGATAGAGATGATGCTGAAAATCTGGTTCCCTCGGGTGGTGTTTAAGCCCGCAGTCATACCGAGCCAGACCACCGCTCCCAGACAGCGACCACACTGGCGCCAAAACCAGATGCACATGCCCGTTAAGGTGAGTTTCATACAGGATGTTTGTTAAATATCACAGTGATTTTAATAAGTGTGCATTGATTAAAACCTCACGACCCCGAGGTGTTAAAATACAGAGTTCCTACGGGCGCTGGAAATCTTTTGTGACAGCATTCTACAGAATGTTGACACATTTATTATATATTATGCATTATTATGTTATTATATATTTCACATAGATGCTTGGCTGTTAAAAATATGCTGTTTTAATTTTTAAAAATCAAGTTTAGTATTGTTATATTGTTACAAGATAAGAGGATGAAAAGAGAAGAGAAAAACAATGCTGCCGTACAGATTTGGAGGAACTATATAAAGCATGATTATATAAGAGGCTTAAAGATATTCTGATGATTCTGAGTCTGCGGGCTTAAAGTCCCGAGGCGCCTGTCTCTGATCGCTGCAAAAGAAAGAGGAGTCTTCCTTTAAGATCTGGGTTTGTTATGGTTGTTATTTTTACTTTCCAGAAGAGAAAACTGAGCTGGTCGGACTCTGACGACTGTGATGTCCCCACCAAGCAGGCGCACTACGAACACACGACTGCACTCGACACCGTTTCCACGTGCCTCCCCAGATCGCCCAGAAGACAGAACGTTCCGGAAGAGGAAACCCTGGAACATGAGTTTACGCACAGTGCTGGCACTTTAAGCAGCAGCAGGCCGTTGTTTTCGTGTAGCAGGAGGGAGATCTCTCTGCCCTCCCCGTGCGAAAGCCATGCTACGCAGGACAGCTCTGTGTCCTCCAGCGACCGCCGCACGCCGTCTGACTCACCTTAACTGACCTCGCCTGTTACCACACGGAGGTGCCACTGCACGCCCGCCACAGAGCGATGGCTGAGGGCGGACCTGATTACATAAGGAGAAAGTTTGGGCACGGAGCCAGCGTGTGATGGCTGCGAGCACCAGAGGAGGAGGAGGAATGCAGAGAGACGCTCATTAACCCTTAACCATCCAGCATGGTTTCTGATTACACCAGACTCATTGTTTGCACTATACTATTATTACCATGAACTCTACGTTGTCCGTCTGTGAGAGAGTATCACTTTTGTATATTTTTACTAAGTTAAAAAGATGTTTTTACATGTGTAATGCGTTAAAGCAGTTTTTTTTTCTTTTTCATGGAATGCAGCCCTAAACAGACACTTTTCTGAAAGTGAAGAAATGCAGAGGTGGTGCACTTTTTAAGGAATACTTCACCCCCTAAATTATAATTTGTGTGTCATATTACTCACTCTGTGTTACCTTGAATTCATGACGAAAACATTGTTTTTCTCGCATGCCTCCACTGTGAACAAAAGAATCCACAAATTCAAGGTAACGTGGTGAGTAATTCAGGGTTCATACAACTTTGCTTAATTATGTTTTCAAGGTTAGACATGCTTGAATTCAAATACACTCCTTGGAAAAATGCTCACATAAACCAAAAATCTTTTTAATATTTGAAATGAAACAATCCTTGTGTCTCCTGGCGTCTCACAGCAGATAATCAAAGTTAATATGGTAAAACAAACAAAGTAACTATATGCATTGATTGCTGTGGGTATAAAGGAATTCTGTGAATTTAATTTTTTGCAGATGCATTTATAGTAACAATTTAGATGTGAAGATAGAAGTTTCAAGAGTCTGGTACCTTGAAAATACTGGAAAAGTGCTTGAATTTTACTCTTAAAAAGGAGTACGAACTCTGGTAATTGATGTGCAAATGATCATTTTATGGGTGAAATATTCCTTTAAAGCTGAAACGATTACTCAGTTATCCATAAACCTTATTTTTTCCAAACAAAAATGCCCTAAATTTGTGATGGCCATTTTTTTTTCTCACTATTTTCTTACATTTTATAGACCCAACGAATTAAACAATGAATCAAGGAAATAATTGACAGCTGAATTTGTAGTGCAGCCCATTTTACAAAAAAATATGAACACAGATGATAAATAAGGAAGGTTAAAATTGTATTTTGCTGGCTGATTGTGACGAACAAAGGCATGTAGCCGCTGCCAAAATGTGCCAAACAAAACCGTTTTGCATTATCATATCATAAGCACCTTACTTCACAGTCACTACTTCTTTATTTATTAACCTTCTTTTTGTTTCTATGTAAATAAGAATAGATGCATTTATAGCTAAAGAGCAAAAATGCTGCACAGGAAAATACCACAAACCTGCAGGGGTTTCCCTGCCTATTTAACAAATCAATGGTGGGAGAATTTATAGCAAAATTATTGTGTAATTCTGTTTTTTTGTTCTTTTTTCATATTTAACAGGAAGCACAGAGCAAATGGGATGTTGTGTGTCCTCTGCAGAAAACACAATCCTGCACATTATGTTGATTTCGTAGCCGCTCTAAAGGTGCGTGCACAGCGGCCGCACACGTTTTCCAGCCTTTGCCGCCTTTTCTCTAAAAAAAAAAAAAAAATCCTGAATCTGATCAATGATTATTGAGGAAAATATGAGATGCGTGAATATGTCAGTTACTCCATTTGTTTTGTGTAGAAAGAATTGAAAACATAACATTTTATTACAAGTTTTAAGTGATTTTTTTTACATTGCAGAACAGGCATAATATATTTGATCCTGTGTATTTTGATGTAACTGCGTTTTGGATGACAACGAGGAAATGTTACACAATTATTAACATCAAAGTTGTGATATTATTTATTAAAGATGTGTTTAAGAGGATCGGTACTTGAAAATGTTGATTCCGTCGACAGATGCTTTACAGTAGGGCTGAACAATTTTATTGCAATATGGACTATTGTGCAATATCCAAAATACTGTTCTGAATTAAGTATTGTGCTGCCTACAAATCATATTCTGCAGATCCTCGCAAACAATTCTCACCATGAGAATAATGATGAAAAAATGATCATTCCCTCAAACATCGTGAGTCATATCCTACGGAAGAGGATTAGGGCCACATGTGAATTTCACTCTAAAAAAAAAAAGATCAGAAAAAAGTCAAAATTCTGACTTTACTTTGAGACTTTAATTTGAGTTCAAAGTATGAATTCTAACTTTAATCTCAGAATCCTGACTTCAAATTTTTTTTTTTTTAAATTGGTCAGAAAAAAAGTCTGAATTTGTACTTTAAAAAAAAATTTGGTCAGACTGAAATTTGAAAAAAAAACAAAAAAAAACCCAACAGCATTCTGACTTAAAACTCAGAATTAAAAAAGAAAGAAAATCACATGGTCCTAATCCTTTTCCGTACATATCTCTATTGTAATATCTGTCAAAATAATTGCAATTAGATATTTTTGTCCATATTGTTCAGCCCTACTTTACAGGTACTTGAATCACAGACGTATTTTGACTAAATTTAGCTTATTGTTTACACAAAATGCCCCAAATGTGTCATTATTACATTACCAGGGGAAGAACAGCGTCTGTGTCCCATTTAAAAATGTATCACACTGACTCGCTGTTGTAAAATTACTCAAAGTGATAGAAATAATACAGAATATCATGGAGATGTGATTTTAAAAAAACTATTTCCATTCCTGAACACATCTTCTTTTTTTTGATAGCGTTTTGGCCATTTGTGATATTTTAAATCCGATATCATTCATGTTGAATGGTGTTTCATCTCTGGTGGTTTGTCACCAGTCAGCCTTACTTATATATGATATAAGACATAAATTAAATTCCATCATCCCGTCATACAAAGAGTGTATTATTTATTCAACCATAGTAGAATCTTGTCATTGCAAACCAAATGTGCGGCTGTGTAGATGTAGGTGTAGTTTTCATTGGCCCTGGCTGAGTTTTCTTATTTAAAATGGAGAATAATTGTGTTTTATAAAAATGTAGCATCCTGCAGTACAGGTTTTGCTGTGCTATGTTACACATCTTTCATTTGCAAAAAACTGAAAGTAGAGTAAATGTTTTATTTCCCAGTTCTTTTTTTATTTTTTATTTTTTAAGTTTCCTTTGTTTTTCTTTGTTTCTTATCATGGAATTGTCATTATAAGTGATTTACTGAAAAATGCACATATTTTTATATATTAAATGAATGATGTGGTTCATCAAAAATACAGTATGTTTGTTGATTCCTGGAATAAAAAACACTGACAGTGCAAGCTTGGTCTGGAGTCAGATTAATTACATTTTAAAATTTTAAGTTTCCTTTTTTAAAAATTCAGGAGTTTAGATTTCTCCTAAATTCACCAAAAGTTAGCATTAGATAATGCCTAATTTGCATATTTAAACAAAATAATTCTGAAAACTTGTAATACAAAAAAATAATTCAATGTAAGTGTATTAC
Source organism: Heterobranchus longifilis (assembly GCA_028570985.1). Classification (NCBI taxonomy): domain Eukaryota; kingdom Metazoa; phylum Chordata; class Actinopteri; order Siluriformes; family Clariidae; genus Heterobranchus; species Heterobranchus longifilis. The sequence goes on along the minus strand of JAOVVB010244309.1, from coordinate 11,480 downwards.
CCAGTAATTAACTGGGTTGTCACTTTACATTTTCAAATTATCATTTTACATTTCAAATTTGCTTTTTAAAATTTTTCTTTTTCTTTTTAATTTGAATTATGACCTGACATTTTTAATTGTATCTCTTTTAATTTTCTATTTGGACTTGTTATGTTAATTTTGCAGAATCTTTGCACCACTGTTTTATTTTTCACGCAGCAGGGGGCGCTAGCTGTTATTACCTTCCGTGGCACTTGGTGGCGCCATAATGATGTCGTGTTTGCGGAAGTGTCCTTCCGTCATCACTCCAGCAGGGTCGTGGCTATAATGTAACCCTAGATTTGCTAAAGTCTCGCGAGATTGGCAAAGTTAGGCATTAGAATCGAATAGTTAAGGTTAGATTAATAATGTTAGGCATTAACCTCGAATATTTCAGGTGAGATGGGTGTGGTTAGGCGTTAACCTGCAATGGTATGGTTAGGGTTAGGTCGTTGGGAAGTGAGTCTCGCGAGAGTTCTTGCCCGCTTTCGCAATGTTTTTTGTAAATCTAGGGTTACCTTATAGACACGACCCTCTAGCAGCAGCGAGTAGACATACCTCCAGGATGTCGCTAAGTTTTAGCCTTAAATGTGAGGTTATATAAACTAATATTTGTGATACAGAAACTCGCGGTGGATAATTTCTACACTCAGAAAGTGATTAGTAATATTTAAGCTTTTGTACCGTTTTAATGGCAGCTGAGAGGCTGCTGAATGTGATGGTGTCTGTGCTACGGTAAGCTAGCATGCTAAAGCTAAGCTAAGTGCTAGCCGCGGCTAACTGGACATGGCAGCGGGAGCAGGAGCCGCTTCTGGCGGCTCTCTGGAGTCGACTTTAGACAGGAAGTTTAAATCTGTTTCCAACACCATGGATTCAATTCAAGGACTGTCGACGTGGTGCATCGACAACAAGAAGTACCACAGCCTGGTCGTGCGACACTGGATAAAATGTTTGAGGAAATGTGAGTAACGTTAGCTTTACTACCTGCTAAACTGACAGTTGCTGCTTCTGTACGGGGGTGATGCTCTCAACAGTGGTTCTCACAGTGAGGTCTGGGGACCCCCAGGGGTCCTTGTGGGATTCCAGGGGGTCCCCAGCAAAAAAGGGGGAAATGTATTTTACAATTCCATCCATCAATGGCCTCTCTGCCATTCAAACAGATTTCCAATCGACTAAAAACTAGTAGTAATCGTTTATCTCCTATGGGGGTGTTTAAGACGATGATTGACAGACGAGAATCTGTGGGCATAAACAAGCAAGATGGCTGCTGCCGGTAACATTCACACAATGCTCAGGAAACTCACACCGAAACTGTGAAACTAGGTGATCAAATATGAATCAAGATTATGTTACTACATTGCCTATTTCTCACGTAAAATGTTTTCAGAAACATATTTTAGTATTCTGTTGAGCTGTAAATTGAGAGTTTGTGCCACGACCATATGCTGGTGTTATGAATGAAAGAGTTACCATGTTAACTGGCGACTTTCAGCAGAAGTTCTGATCTAGGCAGTGATGATCAAATACGAATCAAGATTCTGTTACTGTATTGCCTATTTCTTGCTTAAAAAGGTTTTCAGAAACACATTTTAGTGTTCTGTTAAGCTGTAATTTGAAAATGTTTGTGACCATGTCGCCATTTTTCTCATGCCTCAATGATCAAAACGGAACAAGCACTATCCCGACCTGCATGTTTCGTTGCTCTGATTGATTGTAGGTCAGGTTTTGTTGCTCTGATTGGTTGTAGGTCACGTTTTGTTGCTCTGATTGGTTGTAGGTCATGTTTTGTTGCATTGGCATTTTGGTCTGCGCCGTTGATAATGCCCCTTGGAAATAGAAAATTAACTGAGAGGTTCCAGACAAATACGCATTTGTGAATTAGTCTGGTGATGCCAGGATATACACAATGACGGAATGTATGACTATTTTGGTCATGGGTGTCATACACTACTGCTTTTCTCAGTTTTATTATATCATCATTGTAAATGAAATACCTTTTCGTTAGACGTCACCTTTGTCTCTGGGAAATTGTGATAACCAGTTTTCATGATTTCTTGAATATTTTTTTTAATACTAAACAATTGGAAAAAAACCAATTGCCAGATAAATCGATCATGAACATAATTGTATTTTGCACCTGTAGAGTATACAATATAAGAATAATTTACAGTATTCTTTGCTTCTTGACTTCCTGTGATCTGATAGATGGTTTATATAGATGAATCAACAGAGAAACTACATCAGTTCGTGGCTCCTGTAGTTTATTGCGGATGTCATGCTAACCTGATGAGCTCCTTGTTTTGAATAATGGAGATTTGTCTGGTTTCTGTCATGTATTGGTTTTAAATGAATTGAAGTAAATGGCTGATTTATGCAGGAAACTTTCTCTTGTATGTTGACTGAATATTGTGTTTTGGATGTGCTGCTGCTTTGATGCTCACACATCCACCATAGCTTGAAATATAAGGAATTTTATTAGATGGATGTTTGCCAATTTTGTTGGTAGCAGGGTTGGATATGCACTTTTTTTGTCCACCTGTCAGTGGCACTGTGGATTACCATTGTTATTTTTTGGCTGGTGAGTGAAGCAAGTCTAGCAGCCACTTGTATGTTTTAGCTGCATTTGTCTGGTGGCTGGTGCTAATTTACTGGTTTTTAGACTTTAGTTTTACTCCCATGAAAGTGGAGATGTTGTTATTGTCTTTCTCTCAGCTTTCCGTTTGTGTTTAAAGTAGTTTGTTCTAGTAAAGTGTGTTTAATTTCGCTCAAATGTGGTTTGACTTAATCTATATCAATGTAAGCTAATACATTATGTAGCGTAACCATCAGTTTGCTTTTAAATAACTTGAAATTGATGATTTGTTTTGGTGAACACGTGAATAAAAATGACTGACAGCTATAGATTTTATGGTTTAGAACAGCTTTTTGTTTGTCCTGTGTAAGTAGCAACTGCTGAAGTTTGAGTAAGAGAAAGGATTTAAGTCAGTGGAAACTTTGTTTGCAGACATTGTTTTCTGTATATTTATTGTCTGTGATTTGACCAGTTGTTTTTGAAGATATGATGTTTCACCCTTTGGTCACAGTTAATGTTTTAAATGCTTTGCACCTTGATACAAAATGTATTCATTTTAAACAAGATAATCAGTTTCCCACAGATCTTTTTTTTTCTCCAAATATCTTGCATTGCATTGCACAAATTGCTTAAATTGGATCTACTAATTAGGGCTGGATAAAATATTTAATTGCAATTATTTTGACTGATATTGCAATTGCGATACGATTCACGATATTGGAGGGAATGATCATTTTTGCATCATTATTCTAATTTTCATTGAAAAATATATTAAAATGATCATGGTGTGATTTGTGCGAGAATCTGTACCAAACAAAGATTTTCTATTAAGTCTGCTGAATATGATTTGTAGGCTGGGACATCTCTGCAGCACCACATTATAAATATTTGGATATTATGCTCCTTCATATTGTGATTTCGATAAAATTCTGATTAATTGTTCAGCCCTACAATTAGTGGAGTTATTTAGCATTTATATGGATGGTTATTATACCTTAGTACTTTTAAAGCACTGGTGAAATTATGTTCGTAGTAAGTTTCTAAAATTATCAGAATATTTGGTCGGATTCTTAGTTTTGCTCACACATTCTTTGATGAGAAAATGCAGGTGAGAAGTTTGATCCTTTTCTGTGATTTTTTGAAAATGTTTTGTGGGGAAAGGTGTAGTTATTGTCATATTAATTAAGTAAAAATTTTAAAAAAAATCAGATTTTTCACTGTGTCCTTGTTTTTCACTGCAATATAAAGTCCTGCATCTCTATGGAAACAGCACAATCATGGCTAGAAGTAGCGATAACTCAAACATTTATTTTGTGCAGTATAACACCGTTATAATGCTATAAATCATAAAAAAAGAAAAAATGCAAGTTTAATTTCTTTGATAATTTATTATGGTGGAATTAATTGGAATCTATATATACAACATTTGTCGACAACTGTTAACAATAATGGGGGGGAAATGCTATAAAATTTTATATTTTTGCAACCTCTCTTGTCCTCTCTGCTCTGTGTAAACAAACTGCAGTTCTGTCCAAGTTTTGCTGAATTTTTGTCATGTGACTGTCGTTCTCAGCCGAGTCATTCGTGGTTTCACAGTGTTGCTGAGAAACGCAGAATTTAATGTTTTTTACAGGAACTGGTTCGTGTAAACAGTTTATTTTTGGTGAAATTTTAAATGAGACACGTAGAATAAAGTGATCACCATTAGATTTGGTTACTATCACATGATTTGTTCAAAGGCCGTAGGAAATGTGAACATCCTGCGATAATTTCTATTTCTGGCTATGATAAATGGTGTAATTTTGGAGATTTTCTTTAACAAAACATGCCTTTCAAACCTGCCGGTGGGTTGTGGAGTTCAGGGGGTTAACAAATACTAAGATCTGTTTGCTTTTCTCATTTAATGTCATTACAGAATTTAAAATTAATATGTTTTTGTTTGGCTGCTGGTAATTTGTAATTTGTTTTAGATTCTGGTTATATGTAATGGATGGTAGCGATGAAACAGTGTGAAAATTTCAGATCATGATTATAGTAAATTATCATGGTTATCAGTATTATTACAGTGTTTATAAAATGTGCTGAAATTAGGGCTGCACAATTCAGGCAAAATGAGAATCACATTTTTTTCCACTCAAAATTGAGATCGCGATTTTCTCCCACAATTCTTAGACACAAATTCTTAAAGAAAAATGTTTATTGCAGTCCATATTGTCTTCATGCAGACAGTACAAACAGTATGCTCATCACAATCTTATTTCAATTAATCTCGCAATCTCCATTATTATTATTATTATTATTATTATTATGAGCACTCATCCTACACATGCTGGAATCGAGATCTTTTAACGATTAATCGTGCAGCCCTGTGGTGCCGGACATTATTTACTGAGTTTTTCAAAGCACTGTAATCAAACACGGTTTTAATAATTATTAAAATTTGAAAGGGTAATTCTCTTTATATACAGTCTATGGGTAATACTAACCGTCAAGAATTTTTCCGTTGTTTATTATTAAACCGGTAACCATTTCCATGTCTATTAGAGTAGGTGATTAGTCGGTTATTCATAAAAACAGTCACGGCGTTGCAGCACTACTGACGTCTACAAATATTTGAAAACTGTTGAAAAACGTGGTCCTCCTCAGCCGACCAGTCAAACTAACGTTACTGTGTCTCTTTCCTCTCACAGCTGACACCTCACACAGGCTCAACCTTTTCTACGTCGCCAACGATGTCATTCAGAACTGTAAAAGGAAAAACGCCATCGTTTACCGCACGGCGTTCGCCGAGGTGCTCCCTGACGCCTTCGTACTGGTCAAGTAAGTAGTCAGTAGAGACGTGGTTTTATTATTGTCCTTATTAGTCTGTTATTGTCAGACAGGCCTGATATAATGTACAGTTTATTAGATGCAGTGATAATGTTGTTGTGGGGATGGGACAATAATCGATGAACATTGAATCACATTGAATCATTATCGTGGATCGCGATAAAAAACACTCACAGTAAGTTTGTAGTGAATTTCCATTATCGGGATAATCGTAAATATCCTCAGAAATTGACTGCAGTTTACTACAGTGTCCTATTTGTGGGGGAAAAAAATTGCATCACGTCCAAATGTTTCGAGAAAAAAACCTCACAATTTTATGAGAAAAAGTTGTAATGTTTCAAGAAAAATATCTTAATGTTTCGAGAAAAAAGTCTCAATTTTATGAGAAAAAAAATCGGAATATTTCAAGAAAAAAAATCACAATTTTACGAGAGGAAAGTTGTGATGTTATGAGAAAAAAATTGTAATGTTTCAAGAAAAAAGTCTCAATTTTCTGAGATAAAATTGTAATATTTCAAGAAAAAAATTCACCCTGTCCTTTTTCCTCTAAATATTCTTTTTTTGTGTTTTGTGTTTTTCTCAAAATATTCTGACTTTTGGCTATATCTATAATATTTTTATTTGGATGTTTCGAGATAACAGTTCAACATTAAAAAAACAATTGTATGAGAAAAAGATTGTAATGTTTAGAGAAAAAAGTGTAATGTAAAATGGAACGTAAAGTGATTCCAGTGAGTTTTAGTGCACACTTTGTTGATTATCAGGATAATATCGTGAATCAAAATGATTTTGGCCAGGATAATCGTGACATGAAATTTTCATATCGTCTCGTGTCTATGTTGTTGCCCTTTTCTTCCTCTCCTTCCTTTGTCCTTTTTTTCTGTCTTTGTCCCCTCTGTCCTTGTGTTTTCATTTTATTCATTCAGAGAAACGCCTCGCACATAAAACACAAATGTCATTACAACAACAAAACATAAATCCCTGCGTGCCCTCGCTCTTATTCTGTCGTTCCTTCTCCTTTCTGCAGCAACGAAGGTGACCTGAACGTAATAAAATCAGTGGAGAGGATCCTGAACATCTGGGAGGACAGGGGTGTGTATGAAGGGACTCTGATCACCGATCTTCGGAGTACTTTAGTCAAAGAGGAGTCCCCTCCTGAGACTCCCGTCGAGCAAAAAAGTAAGTGTCTTTTTCTCACTTTCCTTTTGACTTTCCCCATCAGAGTTTTATTAAAAAGTTGCCAGCCAGTGCCAGCATTTTTCATCATATTCACTAATCTTTCAAGACCCCCAGAATATTTTGTGCCATGAATATGTAAACATATCAAAAGAAAGACCAGACTCTCTGCTTTTCTAGCTTTTCATTCTTTTCATTCAGTCTTTTGCCCACGTCTTATTTACCTAAATATAAAAAGTTATCTCCACTAGGGAGACTCTCACTCTTGCTTAAAATTTCTCCTTTGGAAGAAAGTCCTTTGGAAATTTCAGCTTACCGACGAACGACGAAGTCAAAGATGATTATTCGATGATGTTTTAACTTTTGAGCTCCCTTTTTTAAATAGAAAAGCAGTATAGTAGAATAACTTCAACTTAGTATAATTGCATTTCATATTAGGTGCAATATAATGCCATTTTTACTTGGTAGGTTTATATCAAATGTAAGAAATTATTTCTAAAATACAGGTCTTTCTTCGTCCCTTTTGGCCGCTCCTAGCACCCGTACCGTATACTGAATGTATTCATTTCACTAAACAGCCGACTAATGAATGGCACATAACGTCAAGACACATTATATTTTTTTGGTGGCTTTTTAACTTTTAAATTTCTTGTCTTACAAAAGCAGACATGCATTAATGTGGAGCCCTGTTTGTTATGCTGTTGTTCTATTAGCGACTATATATTTATTCATAGCACACCTTCTGTGGGGATGATCATTAGTTTGCTGTTTGATGTGATTTAAATTTTTATTCTTGTATTTGTTTTGTTTTTCTGAAGCTCCAGCTGAGTCTACAGCAGATCTGCGGTCCAAGATTGTTGCTGAGTTTGTGGTAAGCAAGACATTAACGTTTTAATCTAAATTAAACTGCAACATTGTTATTTTTAGTTCTGCTTGCAGTTTAGGGCTGTACCGAATGTCATTTTTTGTAACATTCGAAGCTTCGACGTTACGAATGAAGCTTCGAACTACTCGGTACAGCTCGACTGTCGTCGTCCTGTTTTCCCCCTCGACTCTAATGTGATGTTGTTGTGGCTGACTGCCTCTCCGTGCTTTAGCCGCAGGCGCTATTCGACGAACTGTCCAAGTACAAGAGGTCTCTGGAGGAGGTGGACATGAGAGAGAAACAGCTGGCAGCTATGAGGGTCGACATCTGCAGCTCTGATGCCCTCCGGAGACTCAAAGGTGCTGAAGTACCGTCTGTCCTGCTGCAGCACACAGATGGGTCTTAGTTTCAAGATCAGCGGTGATTTTTCTCTTTCTTACATTGCCTGAAAAATCATCCTCACATGTTTGATTCTCACAGATAAGGCCGGAGGAAAGAAATTCTCCAAGGACTTTGAGGAAGGAAGTGCGCAACTTCAGGAGTTTGTCAAGTTCTTTGACAAACAAATGAAATCAGGTCCTCCTCTCATGGAGGCCCTCTGCAACGCAGACATCTTCTACGAGATGCAGTACAAGGAGGTCAAGATTGTTGCTAATGTGAGTATATTTGTTTCAGGATCACATCCACACAACCTTCCTGTCACAAAATGTGAAATGGCAGGAAAGTCCACAGTGCAAGAAATGTACAGGAAAAAATCAGCCTCATAGATATGGGTCAGCAGGGGCCTGCTGGCCCCTAAAACACAGGACTAGTAGTTTTCATATCGCGTAAGTGTCCTGACGTACTGTAAGTTACGTGAGGTATTTAATCCAAACCATGATGTTTTTTTCTAAACCTACTGATTTGTTTTCTGTGCCTAAACCGACCGAAACTCACAGAAATGTCGATGCAATCCTGACATTTTCAGGATTGTGAGTTGAATCGTGAGCTGGCTATAAAAGCTGTTTTGTTTTACTTTTAATTAACGGACACTCCGTGACCTCTGCTCTCCAGGCGTACCAGACGTTTGCTAACCGCGTGTCCCACCTGAAGCGTAAACTGGACTCCCTGAAGGCCACGTTGCCGGACCTGGACGACTCCCCCATCCCCTCGCCCTCTGCGGACGCTCCGTCTCCGACGGGCTCAGAGTCCCCCTTTCATGGTCTGGATTTGGCCGGCCCCGATCCAGATCTGGACGGCTCTGCTTTGGACGACGAGGCAGAGCCGCCGGCCCCGAGCCCTCTGTCCTCACCGGGAGGATCTCCCAAACCCAACGAGACTCCCGGGGAGAGTGAAGACAACCGAGAAGTGGAAGACATGGAGCTCTCCGAGGAGGAAATGGACAGCGGCGGCATTATAGGTGAGGAGCGGGCTGGTGATTAAAGACTCAGGCCCCATCCATATTACTTTGTTTTCGTTTTAAAATCTTTTGCTACGTTTATGCCTCGTGTACACATTACTCTGGCGTTGTTTTAAATTGAAAACTCCGGTGCTGCGTTGTAGTGTGAACGAGCAGAAACTGAGACCTTGTGTCAGTCAGGAACAAATGCACGCAGAAAAAATAGACCAGATGCCGAAATGATCACTCCAGGTCTAACTTAACATGAACTTTGACGATGTTTCAGTGTTTCTGGCAGCATATTCCCCTCCATTATTTTATTAGTGGTGACTTCTCTGGTCCTATAAATGATGTGCGCTTTGATGACAACATGAATTGTTACAATAACAAATAGTGCATGTCTCTCTCTCACTGCTGCTCACTGTTTTTCTCTTCAGTTGAGGAGCAGATCGAATGCACCACCCGCCCAAAGGTGTCCACTTCAAAAACTGAGCCATCAGTGGCGCCAAAGCAGCCTGTCACACAGGGCACGACCCCCATAGCGGCTCCTGCAGCAGCTCCTCGTGCAGCAGCTCCTCGTGCAGCGGCTCCTGTAGCGGCGTCTCCTGCAGCAGCTCGTGCAGCGCCTCATGCAGTGGCTCCTGTAGCGGCTCGTGCAGCGGGTCCTGTAGCGGCGTCTACTGCAATGGCTCGTGACATGGCTCGTGCAGCGGCTCCTGTAGCAGCTCCTCCTGCAGTGACCCGTGCAGCACCCCCTGCAGTGGCTCCTGTAGCGGCTCGTGCAGCACCCCATGCAGCGGCTCGTGCAGCGGCTCCTATATTGGCTTCTCCTGCAGCAGCTCATGCAACGCCCCTTGCAGTGGCTCGTGCAACGCCCCCTGCAGCGGCTCCTGTAGCAGCTGCTCCTGCAGCAGCTCGTGCAGCGCCCCCTGCAGCAACTCGTGCAGCGCCCCCTGCAGTGGCTCCTGTAGCAGCTCGTACAGTGGCTCCTGTAGGGGCTCCTCCTGCAGCAGCAGCTCGTGCAGCACCCTCTGCAGTGGCTCCTGTAGCAGCTGCTCCTGCAGCAGCTCGTGCAGCGCCCCCTGCAGCAGCTCGTGCAGCGCCCCCTGCAGCAGCTCGTGCAGCGCCCCCTACAGTGGCTCCTGTAGCAGCAGTGGAAAGTGTGGACCTGGGTAAAATTGGCTCCATCCTCAACAACTTAAACTCCGTCATGAAGAACACAGGTGAGTGCTGGTGGCTCTTCAAACATCATAATAAAACCATTCTTTCAAAAGAAAAGAAATTGTAAAAATGTACAGGGTTCAACATTGTCAACTCTCAATAGAGATGAGAAGGAAGTGAGATGGCTCACTCCTTAACTACTTCCATCTTCAGTTCCAGAAAAAAAAGTGTTTAATTATTTTAACACAGTTTTTTGTTTTTGCCCGATTGGGCAAGTGAGTTGCTAGATTTACTAGCCCGATGTGGCATTTTACTTGCCTCGGGCAATCCTTGTTGTTGAGCCCTGGAGTATTTATTTTGTCATGTACCAAGAAAAAAGAAAATCTGAACACTGATGATTGAATGGTGTCTCCCCTGATGTCTCTACAATATAGAACCCTATCCCTTTTATTATCCCCAAAATGATCATTGTCTTGTTTTGTAGACACATTTTTGATGAACAATCGTGTCAAACTCACTGACAAACACACTGCATTTCCTGTGACTACTTCATAATAAAAGTCAGCGTGTGTTTCTCCAGTTAAATGCTTTTAATGTGAAGGTGCAGCAGCAGGAAATGTTGCATTAGCAGATATTTTAATACAGCATTTTTTCCACACCCAGTTCTAATACTGCAAATATATAACTATTGCAATACTTTAATCAGTGGGTAAAATTTTGTTGCCTCATTAAGCAATGATCAGTTATGGTGGTTTGTGTCCCTCTCTGTCTCACAGGACCATCAGTGGAGAGTCCTCCTGCGGCGGCCCCTGTGGCGGCCCCTGCTGTGGCCCCTGCGGCGGCCCCTGTGGTGGCCCCTGCTGTGGCCCCTGCTGCCTGTCTGGCCCCTCAGGACGCCGCTTCACTGGTGAGCCTCCTCGCCCAGGTGGATGTGAGTCCTGCAGACCTGCTCGGCGCTCTCTCCAAAGTCCATGGCCAAGGCAACCTGGAGGGTGAGAATAACGAGTCCTTCATTTGGTTTGAAAAGTTTATTTTCTATCATCAGGGATGCGAACAACTTGCTTTTCGGCGATTGTTGCTTTTTCCACGTCAGTAACGAGCGGTATTTCTGTGGTCACGCCATCTATATCCTTCAGAGAGAAAAAAAAGCGGTTGTAGCTTTGTAGCATTAAAAAAATCTAACCAAATCGCTCTGCCGTGCAGACGTTTTACTGTACAATATATTAAATAGAATGTCTTAGCACAGGCCTTTGTTACATTATGTTATATGATATTATGCTGGGTTTTATGGGCAGCTCTCTCTTTTTCCCACCATGCACATGTTTGGTTCCCTGATCATGTACTTATTTTATATCCTACATTAAAAGCAGCAAGGTTTCTTAAAATCCATTTCTCCATTTCTTCTCTCAGGCATCACGTCTCTCCTGAGCAGCCCGGCTACAAACGTCTTCTCAGACTCCTGCAGGACGGGAAAGATCCCT
>JAOVVB010244297.1:0-21443 GCA_028570985.1 Heterobranchus longifilis | reverse complement strand
TGGTTATTCACAGCAATATCCATATATATTGATATAGATATTTTCCTGCCATAGCACAGCAGAAACAGCTGACAGAACAACAAACATTATAGTATACAGTAAACTACTGTATGATAAGGCCTACACCGTGGTAGGTGTAGCATAATAATATGAGTGTACAATTTCTCTGGAATCGGAATCGAGAATCGATAAGAACCGGAATCAGTTTGCAGAATCGGAATCGGAATCGATAAAATTGAAACGATGCCCATCCCTAATAGCCGATGGGTTCCGAGATTGCTGGCTGCACTCAGCTCCAATCAAGTATCTGCTCGTCGTCACTCTCACCAATCTCGCTCCTCTCGGGTCCGATGCCGTTGTAGAGGCGGAGGTAGTTGACCTGGCAGTCGCTGTCTTCTATGTCCAGCTCGGCGAAGCTAAAGTGGACCCTGTTGCCGCGGGGCACGCTGATCTCCCACTCGCACACCGTGTTGTTCGGGTATGTCCCCGGGTAACCCAGAGAGGACAGAGTCCCGCTGCTGGGGCCAAGTACACTGGGGCCACAGCCATCACCTGCAGGACAACACAAACACACAGTTTCAGGGTGGAAAAGGGATGCCGCGGATAAAGTACACACAGGGTGGTAGCAGGAAAGACAAGCCTGAAGAGTTTTGTTTAACTCAAGATTTATGAGACAAATTATCACAAAAATATGCACCATTTCTTTTGGTTTGCTACTTTTCCTCAAAACTACAGTGCCCAGCTGTTTTAAGAAATGTGTCTTTTTTATAAATTGAAACCATTTGTAACACATTTTCAAAGATGTATGTCGTCTATACAGAATACTGCAATGCAAGTTTAGTTTTTTTCATGGGATTTGCTGACAATAACAAAACTATAGATTAACACCATACTTTATTTTTCTTTGTATGTTTCCACTGAGATTACCATTTGTTGAGAGTGATCTACCTAAGAGCACATATGATTGTTAGTACACCTATAAATGCTACAATAGCAACAGTAGTTTCCTGTAGTGCACACAGAAAGGGAGTAGGCAGTGTAATAAACCCAAACAATACTTTTTTATCTTTCACACAGCTTTGTATGTTTGCAGATTTGTTTACGTTTCTTTCTGCAGGTTAATACAAGCAAGTACAGTATAAATGTAGTTGGCTTCCCCTAAAATTGGCCTTTCCATCTGTTAAATGTAAAATGTAAGTGATATCGGGGTTGACTGTAGCGGAGGTGATAAGAGCGTCCTTGAGCAAAACACCGAACCCCAAATTGATTGTGAATGTGGCGGGAGACCGTTGTAAATTGCTTTGGATTAGAGCTTGAACAAAAATGCCAAATATTATCTAGTTCCAGCTTCTCAAATGTAAGGAATTGCAGCTTTATTTTGGCTTGTGATACTAAATGGATTATCTTTAGGTAAATCGGACTGTAGGACAATTTGTAGGCATTTGAAGACATCAGGATGTTTTATTGACCAAACAATTAATGGAAAAATATTAGTTGCAGCCCTACTTTGAACTGATCAAAACATAACATTTAAGAAGCAGCTATCTGATTTTAGGGATGCAACTAACGATTATTCTCATTGTCGATTAATCTGATTATTTTCTCGATTCAATATGGTTGTATGGTCTATAAAATGTCAGCAAATTGTGCAAAAATGTCCATCAGATCAGTGTCTTGTTTTGTCCACAAATCAAATATATTCAGTGTACTGTCATAGAGGAGTAAAGAAACCAGAAAATATTCACTTTTAAGAAGCTGGAATCTGAGAATTTTGATATGTTTTCCTTAAAGAATGACTCAGCCCGATTAATCGATTATCAAAATAGTTGGCGATTTAATTTAATAGTTGACAACTAATCGATTAGTCTTTGCAGCTCTATCTGATTGTATTTGTTTTGGGCAGTTACCGCATACTTAAAAATTAAGACGGTTTAACACAACTGAAATTCAATTGTCCCAAAAAAATGATGACCTCTGACTTTTTTTTGTGTCCTCCGAGCTGTCAAAAAGCAGAGCCATTGTTGTGTGGGTTGATGCCGTGGACTCTGAGATAACACTCAGTCACGCTTCATGGTGCTAAGTGGATGTTCTGCGGGCCCGGAGTTATGTAAGAGCCTCTCAGTGGACACTATCCAGAGGAACAGGACAAAAACAAAGCTGCTTCCCTCAACTCTCTGACTCACAAATACTGAACAACTGCATGGCATTCAGCAGGAGTTCACATTACCTTCCTGGAGTTGCCCCATCATGCTCAAAAACAACTGAAAATCCACCCTACTGTTTTATCATCAGACCTACCCAGGAGATATTATCACACAAAATACCACAAGATATTTCATGTGAAAAAAAACTCACAGGGCTTGACATTAAACAGTGGATTTTTTTTTGTTGTAGGACAAGTGGTAACAGGGCCGGCCTTCGCATTGTTGGAGCCCTAGGCAAAATTTGTTCCGGACACCCTGTCCCCACACCAATCTTTTTTTTCCCCTCTGGATGCAGATGGTAACCCTAGATTTGTGAAAACGAGCGAAAACTCTCCAGAGACTCACTTCCGACGAGGCTACACTATCCTTATCCATCATGTGAGACTTTTGCAAATCTTGGGTTAACATCGTGACACGACCATGCTGCTGCTGAAAGTACGAAGTGTTGTGCCGATGCTTAATGGATTGGCGACGTCGCGGCACACCTCAAAACAGACTGCAAAACTAAATATTTTTCTAAAAACATGAAAAAAATATTGGATAGGGGGCGCCCATAATTGTACTAAAAAAAAGTAAAGAACTCAATTTGTCTTCTTATTTTTTTTTCTTGTTGGCGCAAGTGGAAAAGAAATTGATTTGCCCCACCGGACAAGTTAAATGTCAAACAAAAAAAAATACTGTGTGCCACTCATTACTCAACTATTTAGTCAAATGAATACATTTAGAATACAGAATACCTTGGATTTTGATGCTTGTTGTCTATTTGTGATGTTAACAGTAAGGGTGCCAAAAAGGGCGGAGAAATACCTGTATTTCAACAATACTTTCTCAAATTTGATATACCAAGTAAAAACGACATTATGAAATAGAATACATTTTGAAGTTACTCAACTGTACTGTTTTTCTTTTAAAATGGGAGCTCAAAACTTAAAATATCATCAAATAATCATCTTTGACCAGTCATAAAAATCTTTCCTTCAGAGATTAGCTGAAATTTCCAAATGATTCCAGTTTAGGATGATCCTGACTACATAAAAAGGTTCATATTAGGGCTCGGCAATATGATGATATATATCGTCAAAATGATATAAAAATCTATATTGTATATATTTTTCTATATCGTTTCTATTGGGATGTCAAAAAAACAGTGGCCGAACGGCATTATGGCAATATTTATGTAATTTATACGATGCTTCACGTTCTGATCATTGCACATTACATTTTGCACTAAAGTTCTTAATTAAGTATTTAATTTAATTATCATGTGGTTGTTTCATATAGACTATTTATTTATTGAATTATCAGAAAACATGCTATATTGTGATATAGGCTATATTGTTATTGGAATATGGAATGACCAATATCGCGATAGAATATTTTGGCCATATTGCCCAGCCATAGTTCATATGGTTTTACTGTACAGTTTTTGAGGAAAAGGAAAAGTCAGCTTTTATGAAAAACAGTACAGCAGAATAACTTCTAACTAAAATGCGTAATTTTTACCTGGACAAGTGATTTTTGGGCCTGAACTAGTGAAAAGTAAATTTACTTGTCCAAAGGACATGTGCCTCAAAAAGTTAATGTCGAGCCCTGATTCATGTAAAATTCAGAGTTATGACAAACTGTGTCCACGTGTTTACAGTCACTGCTACCCCACCCCCAATCTCTGACCACCTGAGGTAGGCTGACTGTAGGCTCTAAAAACCTACTAAATATTCGTATTTACATACAACATGGTGTAAAGCAAACCGACAACAATCAAAACACACTGAGCTTGCTGTGATTGTAGCAGTAAGTTGACGGTAAAAATCAAGATTGGGGCTACCTGTGGAACGAGAAACAAGGCCACAAGCTCCTAAAATTTGCCTTTACAGAGATCTTAAACCCAGACTCCGTTTAAAAAACACGCAATTTAAAGGTTGATCGCATATTGGGAAACGCACGTAAGTGATACACTGTTACTTTGAACTTTTAAGAAATAATTTAAAGCCACACGTTAACTCGGCAAGCAACTGATCCACCAAAGCAGCCGTTGTTGCTTTACAATCTCAGTTTTTTAGAACCGGTTTGCCTGGTTTTACTACACCCGTCTTTCACCATGACGGGCGGTGTAAACCAAGCGGAACTCCACGTACACACGGCCATGTAAGGTAGGCTTTTTTTTTAAAGTTTGGAGGACAATAACAATGTTCATCTCTAAAACGTCCGTGTTCACAGTTTTTTTTAAAGCAGCATGGCCGCGTGTCGCCGCGGTTGTTTTCTACTCCTCCAGTTGTCACCGCAGCTGTGTGGCACCAACCTTTCTGCGCTCCACAGCCCTCCGCGGTGAGAATGATGAGAATCGACAGGACGAGAACCCCGGCCCCTGTCGGTCCCCTGCCCACCATTACCGCTCTGCCCATAGCAGCCTGCAGTCTGAATGCATAATGCTCGCTTCTGCACCGGCTGCACCGCCTCAACCTGTACCGAGGGTGGAGGAGAAACACACACACACACACGCACACAAAAAAAGTAATCCTCGAGAGCGAGTCCGCGTGTGGTTTTCCTCCCGAGGATGTGTTTTGCTTTGTCGTTTTAACAATCCAGTGGTTAGCGACACTCTCACTATGGAGGTAACTGCTCTACACACACACTACACACACTCTACATACACACACATCCAAAGCTGTGGAGCTACTTCCTCCACCGAGGCTCCTCCTCCTGATCTGGGACTGGGATCAGACCCGAGTCCCCCAAGTGGTCTGAATGATCCCAGATCCACCAAACCCCCCTTTCAGTTGATCTTTTAGTAAAAGTAATTGTGAATATCTTCATGAATTGTCTGCAGTTTACTACAGTGTCTTATCTGTGATGCAATAACAATATTTGTTTCATAAAAAAAAGAAAAAGTTGTAAATGCTGTAATGTTTTGAGAAAAAAGTTGTAATGTTCTGAGATAAAAACATCACAGTTTCATGAGAAAAAAATGTAATGCTTACAGAAAAAGTCTAAATTTTTTGAGAAAAAGCAACAAAACAAAATATAAGGTAAAATGATTCCAGTGTGTTTTGGTGCTTTTTTAAGGAGTAAGCATATTTCGTTGATTATCGGGATAATATCGTGAATCACAATTATTTTGACCAGGATAATCGTGACATGAAAGTTTCATATCGTCCCATGTCTAGCACAAACTTAATATACTATAGTCATATCCTATCCTATCTTATCTGCATACTTTGAGCTCCTTACAATAATAAATCTTATAATGCAGTATATAAAATATGCAAAATAACTAAATCCAGCCATGAGATGAATGTAAAGGAGCAAAAATAATATAATTTTGAATTATATCCCCACCTATAATGTATATGGGTAAAAGTACAAAGTCTTATAACATAGAAATACAGTGCTTGTGCAAATATGCATTGTTACTTTCCATCTCTGGTGAATGACATAGGAGTAAAATCAACGTAACCATTGTGTTATTGGTCATTTAATGGGACTTATGTAATGATTCTTGTGTGAGCCAATAAGCTTATTGTCCACCCGCCCTTTTATTATTCCGTTAATGTGCTGTCTTCTCAGCTGTGAGCCTCTGCCTGTACACCCAAATCTGGCACAAGAAAATCTACGAATGCTTGGGTGTTAAAAGTCAACTCAATGCATAATCTGTTTTGATTTTGTCTAATTAATGACTGCATGACTGACATCATCATTGTGTCCAGTATGGGACAATAATCAAGTATATTGTGGATCTCGATAAAAAACACTCAGAATAAGTGGATCATGGTGAATTTCCATTATCGGGATAATCATGAATATCGTGAATATCCTGACGAACTGACTGCAGTTTACTACAGTGTCCTTGTTTTGAGGAAATGTCGTAATGCTTTGAGAAAAAAGCTCACAATTTTATAAAATAAAAGTCTTAATGTTGACAGAGAAAGTCACAATTTTATGAAATAAACGTCACAAATTTATGAAATGAAACTCTTAATGTTGACAGAAAAAGTCGCAATTTTATGAGAAAAAAGTCGTAATGTTTTGAGAAAAAGTCACAATTTTATGAAAAAAAAGTCGTAATGTTTAAGGAAAAAAGTCGTAATGTTTAAGGAAAAAGTCATAATTTGATGAGAAAAAAGTCGCAATGTTTTGAGAAAAAAGTCACAACAAAGCAAAATGTAAGGTAAAGTGTTTTAGTGCCATTTTAAGACTTGTAAGCATATTTCGTTGATTATCGGGATAATATCGTGAATCGCAATTATTTTGGCCAGGACAATCGTGACATGAAATTTTCATGTCGTCCCATGCCTAGTGTCCAGGCTTTAGCGTCACATTCCTGGATAGCCGAGCAGTCCGTTAATGTGAAGACACTTATTATTGTTCCACAGTACACCCTCACTTGGCGCAGAACTTGAATGTGATGCAACTGCCAAGAGTAACCAATAGTAACATGTAGCAACAAACACAGTTTTTCGCCTGTAGCCTGTGAGTAATATGTCGGATGATTCAGAGTTTTTGTGTTTCTACATCTCTGTGCAGACTGTATGTCCACGAGGGTGTAAGAAAGTGTAATGTTGAGAGAAGCAGCCAAATAGTCACTCATGCTGAAATTGTCCACTTGTACATTCTCTCCCATACACACCCTCCGCCTGTTTTTACATTCCCTATCTGTATTTCTATGACACATTTGCACAAGGGCACAAGGGGAACTCCAATACATTCACAGCAGCAGGCTTATCAAGAATCCCCCCCTGAGGGACATTCTTACAAATTCCCATAAATAATCCAACATAGAGAACATACTATTAAGTAGGTTTAGAAAAACAGAATACAAATACATGTTAATCTAACGGAATCCAGTGGAATACCCTGCAGCAAATTGTATATTTCTAAATATAGTTTTAACCATGTTGACATTTGCTTTACTTCCTCATTGTTTGGGGTCCTACAGACGCCAGTGTTGTATGTGTAAATGACAGAATCAACTTTTTTTTCTTCAAATGTTTGTTTTTCTTTGCTTTTTTACTTGTACCAGTCTATAGAAGTGATGACAAACTGGGTTTGCACATTTTGAAAAAGGTGACAAAATATATAGAGAAATTACCATAAGGTGTTGTTATTACTCCAAATAGGGGACATATTTCACATGTGTTATATCAGGGTTCCTATACAGTATGGAAAAGCATGACATTTGATTTGAGTAATTTCCAGGTCTGGATAACTATGGAAAAAAGAAAAGAGAGTATGGAAGAATATTTGTGTTTCCAGACTATTGCCCCTACTTGGTTTTCTAAAATATAAAATTCAGAATTTCTAAAAATAAATTGAGTAATAAATTATAATAAAATTGTAATAAAAAATAATAATAAATTAAAGAGCGAGCTTGATGTCGTTGATAACAAGGCAAGAAATATGGCGTGCGACTGAACCTTACCTTGTAATAATTGTGCCAAATCTGAACATCCGCGACCAGATTTGTTTTTTAAAAATGCGGCACTATCTTTGAATTGCATATATACATAGCATCACAACAACATTTCTAAGTTATGCAGTCGTGTAGTAAAAGTAAAGTAAACAAACTATCTTTTCTGCATAAGGAAACCTTTATGGCTGTGTTCATCGTCGTTTCCATGGATACAGTGAATAAACAAGGCTTCACAT
The DNA here is from genome assembly GCA_028570985.1 of Heterobranchus longifilis. NCBI lineage: Eukaryota > Metazoa > Chordata > Actinopteri > Siluriformes > Clariidae > Heterobranchus > Heterobranchus longifilis. The sequence continues at coordinate 13,596 of JAOVVB010244297.1, read as the reverse complement.
CGTGAAATTCAAAATATTTCACTTTTTTCATCTCATTTTCGTTTTTTATTTATAAAAGAAAATTTAAAAAAATATGGGGGGAACAATAATATGTTACTTATTCAATATGTTAAGGGAAAGTTAGGGAGTTAGGTAACCATTAGTTTTCTGAGGGATGGCTGGACAATCCCAAATATAAAGTCTGGTTTGCTAAAGATTCCAAATGGGAAAAGAAAGCTAGATGAAAACTTTGTGTAAAATCTTTCGACATCTCCAACATGGGGGAGGTGGCAATAATAAACCATATGCAAGGACAAAAACACTGTTGTCTTCTATGTACCAAGAAGTCGGGAAATTTGAGTCTGGAAAAGTCTGGAATTGTTTTTAATGGAAAATGTGTAGGAACCCTAGATAATGCACTTATTTTGATACTAATAATAAACACAGAACACAACTTAATTATTGTGTTGTAAAACTGGACAGTTTTCCTTTGATTCCAGCAGTAGTGGCAGTTTTATGGAGGCAATGTTTGATCTGTAACAGGAAAAGGTTGCAGTTAAACATTTACTGGTAATCTTATTTCAATATTAATCAACAGATAGAATGTATCAATGAGAAAATGTAATCAAAATGGGGAACTCAAACGATAGTAGTAGCATACACAGGGAAAATAGTTTGTTCTTATCTTTCCTAAGTAAACAGTGCTCATATTCCAGCGCCCTTGGAGCTGCTCATCCATTACTAATCCTTTGTGTCTGTCCACTTTGTGTGAAAGAGAAGTTTAAAATGGATATGCAGCTTACAAGATTCTTTGTCCCACTAAAACATGTAAATGACAGTGTAGCCTTTCATGTGTCTTCCATTACGTTCCTGTCTCTGTGGAGTCTAATGAATCATGCAACTCGTCTTTCAAGGAGCCACAAGAGCTACAAGAATCAGTCTGACAAGCACCTCTCTTCACTCTGCCTAAGATAACATATCCAGATACAGATCACATTTTAATACCAGGTGTAAATGGCGTGTTAGTGTCCAAGTCGGATAAGATACGAGAGATATTGGGCCCTAACTTACACCCGGTGCAAAGCAGCGCACAATGCAGTGCAAGTGTCATTGCTAGTTTCCAACCGACACAGTTGTTATTTTGATGCCCAGCGCCCACGTTGTGTTAGTAGCAGATGTACTTGTGCTCTTCTGTGTGCCCATGGGTGTGTTGGTCTTAAACTGAGGTGTGGTCAGGCGTGATGACGGCATGTTGCTATCTTGAGGCAGCAAAAAGCGTCTGCACCATTGACCAACAAACACCTGGTCTGAAGTCTATGGCGGAGTATTTTCCTGCTAAGGATGTGATGCACAGATTACAGTTATATCCACACCCTGCTGTTAATTAACATTCTGATTAATAGTGGATGGGTTTCGGGTGGGTGAAATAATACATAATTAATGAGGAAAATATTAGCTCTGTGCATAATGCGCATGAGGAAAAGCTGTCAGCAGGTAACTTAATAAATTTTTTCAGAAGCTCCCCCTCCTCCTCCTCCTCCTCCTCCTCAGTTACAAGTGTAGGAGCAAATTCTCTTGCCAAGGTTAACTGTAGAAAATACACTGACTAGGACTTGCAGGTTCGAAGAGCTTATTTGCAAAGAAACTGCGCAACATTGGGTGGGTGTTCATTTATACATTTCAGAATAACATCGTGTATAACACATGATATGTTGATGACATGCTTGTGCATCCTGCACACACCCTGCATGCATCCTGCACATACTCTGCATGCATAAGTTAAATAAGTTATCGGGGCATTGTCTCATATGCAGTCAGATGGATTTGTTGATGAGACAGATGCAGCTTCGCTCCTAATGTCTCAAATCCACTGTTTAAATAACAATGTGCTGCAGGTGCAGGTGCACCTGGCTCTTAAAAGCAATGGGAAATTACACTCTGATTGGTTGAATTCATGTTACACCCAAAACACACCTATGATTAATTAAGAGACTTTATACAACCTCTTTGCGCCCTGCGCCTTACTTTGCACACAGACTATGTGCCCTCAAAATAGCAAAAGTGGAGTTGGACACGCCCTAAAGGCACTTGCGCAGTGCACTTTAGACCATGCGCTATAGATCGTCAAAATAGGGCCCATTGAGATAATGCCCAAATGTACGGCGATACTTATTATTTAACATTAGTTGTAACTCGTTCGTGTTCTCATTGGAAATCTGATTCAGAACATGAAGTCGCCCAACTCTCACACCCTTAAAAATGAATGAAGAAATAACTCCTTGCCTGTGACCCAATGAAAGACTGCAGTGTTAGTGGGAGGGAAGGCAGCCATTCGGGGTCTTGACTGGGCCTACAGTCACCCGCAGCCGTCCCGATCGAGAAAGTACCTGGGAGAGGAGTGCATTCACTGAGCTACTTTTGTCCCTGCTCCAGGCCTGGAAGGCTCACCTCATGGGCAGGGAGGGCTGTAAACAAAACTCACGCAGGACTGCGGTGTCCCAGAGAACCCAGCCAGCACAAGGTAAAGCATTCATACACCCTCTGCTGACACACACCTCCCCAACGCTCAGTGTGAACGCTACACAAAGTACCCATGCTTGTTGGTAAAACATTTCATGTTGCAGCTTTTCCACGATGGTTTCCTGCCACAGAGCACAGAATAAGGCATACGAAAATGGTGACAGGTTTAATTTGGAGCCTCGTGTAGTGGGCGTTAGTGTATCCATTTTGAGTGATGTTTCGCAATCATAGTAGTGGTTGTAAGTAGATTGTTAATGACTGAAACATGCAGTTACAGTTGCTTTTTTTTTTTTTTTTTTACAGGTAACAAGGGTTTATTAACTTTTTGAGTAAATAAATTTACCTTTCAACTTGTCCAGACACAAAAGTCACAAGTTTTAGTTAAGTTAATACATTTAATAAGTATAATAAAATTTGGAGTTACTTTACTGTGTTCTTTTTATTTAAAAATGTAAATATCATCAAATAATAATTGATCTGTCATGAAAGCTGACTTACCCATACATTTCTCAAAAACTGTACAGTAAAATCACATGAAATTAGACATGACCATAGAACAGGAATCATTTGTAAATTTCAGGTAAGCTATGAAGGAAAGATTTTTATGACAGGTCAAAGATCATTATTTGATGATATTTTAACTATTGAGCTCCATTTTTAAAATAAAAACAGTACAGTACAATTTTTTGGTTTTCATATAATGTGCAATATAGTGTTATTTTCTTGGTACATCAAATGTATTTGAAATTATTGTTGAAATACGGGTCTTTCTCTTCCCTTTTTGGCCACTCCAAGCACCTATACCGTAACACCACAAATAGAGAACAAGCAAAGTGCAAAATGCAACGTATTCAGTATATATTCATTTAACTAAACAGCCGAGTAATGAGTGGCACATAACGTGAAGACACAGTATTTTCTTTTGTTTATGACTTTTATCTTGTCCGGTGGGGCAAGTCAATTTCTCTTCCACTTGCCTGACAAAAAATCCACTCGTCCCAGACGAGCCTTAATTTCGAGCCCTGTTGAGGGATGTCTCACATTACTTTATAAGAAAGTCCACAAAAGCACGTATATCCAAACGATTAAAAACTAGGTGCTGGACAGAAGAGTCCACACACTATATTATGTTCCCATGAAACATCAATTTATTACCACCACAGTGATGTTATGAGCAACCAGCTCTTCTTCAGACAAAAACACACACACACACACACACACACACACACACACACACACACACACGCACACACACACACACACACACACTTACATTACTTTCTTGATGCCATAGAGGACCACTCCTGAATATATTACCATTAAAGGGGAAATTCTGTATTTTTCAACAGCAGGCTGCTGGCTACAAATGTGACATCAATACGGCCGCGGTCCCTCCGCTTCTCCCCACCGCTTCGTCGGGTGGACAGCGGACTCACTTGTCTGTCTCCAGAGCTCCACATTTATGGTCTGATAAACAGTAAATTCATCCCGAGCCCCCTGCTACAGGAGCCGATTAGCTCAAACTTGTGGAGTACAGCTGGTAGTTGGGTCGGATCGAGGTCATTCTCAAACGAACCGTACCAGAGTTAGTTTGGTTGTTTGGGTCCGCACCTGAGTGTGATTGCTGCAAACCATACTAATCAAACTGCACCAAGGGGGGAAACAAATCAGGGTTAGTTTCAACCAAATTAAACATGGCAGGTGTGAAAGCACCGTAAGTGACTAATGGGGACAGGTTTTTTTTTTTTTAATTGGTCCAGTATTTAGTGCAATGTAATTGCACGGGGCAATATGGCACTGTCAATGTACATCCACTAAAAAGTGCTTGTTGTTCCCATTAGTCACTTAGACACAAAAACATGATCTAGTTAAACCTCTGATCTAGTTTACACAGTGCTGCGAGGCTAAATATAAATAAATGATGCATGATTCTGCTGCACTACTAGCAAAACATGGACAAGTTTGTGACAGGACTACCAGGTAAACATAAAGCAGATGATGGATCTACACCAACAACAACATCACAACTACAAAACAAAGACAAGAAAATATGACAAGGCATGAAAATTGGCACACTAAAGTTGAAGTTCTGTATTAACTACAGGCAATGTTTCAAATACCTTCTATAGAAGTTTGCAAGGAAAGGACGTGTCTAAGAGTGTGGTTATGTGGATGAATTGCGGGGGGGGCTTGAAAATATTGTTATCTACAAAAGGGGGGCCTTGCAAAAAAACTTTGGGAACCACTGAGTTAATAGATGATGGCCCAAACAGGAGCCACATTCATTAAATATGTTGTGTGAAATAGCACCTCTGCCTTCAGTGCAGGACTTTTACTTGTAATAGAGTAGAGGCATTGCTGCTTTCAATTAAGTCAAGGATCTGTGAACTTTTTCCATCAGTGATTTTGACAGTTTTCTAACTCCACTCGTAGGCTGACAGAACATAATTAGTAGCTTACTGTACAGTATATTGATGTGATGTGACCGCAGCATAGACTCAAGTCTGCAGTACGCAGCCACGTCACCATGAGCTGCTGGTCATGAACTTAGGTAATGCAGCAGGCTGCTTTGTTTGGTGGTAAATAGTACATAAGGTCAGAGGCGAGAATCTATGCAGGTCTCAACAATGACGATTGTAAAATACGACACAGTTTTTTTCCCGGAGCTGTTGATGTAAGTAGCTAACAAGTGAGTAAAATCAAAGCTCATGAACTGGAGGATAAGGGAGCATTTAAATTATCCTGGAAACAGGAGTTTAGTAGGGTGCCAAGAATGGATTGCACGGTTTGCCGCAAGTTTGAGAGCAAGGCAGATAGAACGGGGTTGTTGCTTCGCATCTATGTATCCTTGTTCTGATTAATTTACTTAAATAAAGATTGACAATTAATGTTGTTGTTATTTGATAACCGTTAATAAATAAAACTATTTCTTTAAGTAAAAATTTACTTTGGACAAGTAGATTTCTGACCCACTTGCTCATCCGGGCAAGTGAAAAAAAACATTAACGTTGAACACTAGGGCTGAACAATTCATTGAAATTTTATCGAAATCGCAATATGACCTACTGCAATTTTCAAATCGCAGGAGGACCAATATTTGTTAAAGTTGAAATATGTGTCAAAATACCATTTTAAATTAAATATTGTCATGCTGCAGAGATGTCCTGTCCTACACATCATATTCTACAGACTTAAGAAAACATCATTGTCATGATGATTGTGCAGATCAGAAAACACACCATCATCATTTTATGTTTTTCAATTAAAATGAGAATAATGATGTAAAAATTATCAATTTTATCGATTCCGTTCTTATTGATTCCCAGTTTCGATTCTAATAAAGTAAAAAAAGAGGTCAAATGTTTAGAAAACAAAAATATCTTAATTATTTTCAGAGCTTACTTTGACTTTTGTTTCATTAAAATAAGTAAATTTAAATTTAGCTGGGTTCGGTTCTACTCAGTTCTCTGGTTTTCGGTTCCCAACCCTATTCCCTCTAATATCGCAAATCATATTGCAATTTGAATATCAGTGAAAATAATTGCAATTAGACATTTTTTCTAAATCGTTCAGCCCTACTGCTAACACATTCTCACTCCCAACTCATCAAAAACGGCAGCTTGGTCAGGATCCCTTGGCATCATTTTTTGATGCTTTTTCTGTCCATTGGCATCACTTTTTAAGTACATGTGCTGGTCGTGGTGATAAACATGTCATTAACGTTGTTAATGACATGTTCACTGCATAGCCACAAAGTGGTGGCTATGCACTTGATATTGCACAAGTGGAAATCACCAATACAACCTGTTGTGTTGAATGTTACTGTATTGTCTAACTGTTCTGTTTGAAAAAAAATATCATCAAACAGTTTGTGGAGCTTACAAAACTGTCCCAATAGACGTCCTCCAAACATATTTATTGTTTGTACCTGAACCATACCAGAAACATGATCCATTCTACACAAGCGCAAACTTGTTTCTACTAAGCAGGAGAGAACGTGTGTCACATGGATGTCACAGATGTCACATCAGAGTCTGGCTATAAGATATTTCTGTAGTTTTACTCCTGTTAGCAAACATAAATCCTGTATTACAACCATTGTGCTGGACGAAAATATAAATTCCGAACTTCAGATGTAGTTATTCCATATGTGTTTGAGTAGAGAGTGTAAATACAGTCAAGACAGACAGAAGGTGTTCACAAAACAGACAACTAGTGCTGACTACCAGCTAACTGCTGAGGATTTGTGCACTTATTGACAAAATACTCCCCTGGTGTATACCATGTACCGTGTATACCATGTACACATGTGTACAATACTATGGGGGATTATATGTGTGATCTAATGATAACCAACATGTAACATTGAAGAAATAAAATACAACAAAGAGCATTACCTTATACCTTATTCAAGTTTACTTTTTAGTGTTTTAAAATAATTTTCAAAAAGGTAATTTGAACTCATCAATAAAAGGTAATAACTGCATATATATATATACATGTACATGTACACATACATATATACATGTACATACATACACACAGGCATGCATATAAATATATATTACACACACATACATACACTCATGCACATATGTGCTTATGTGTGCATCCATGTACATGTGCGTGTACATACATGCGCTCACCTGCGCACGGATGCTAAAATCAAACATATACTTACACAGGTGCACATATGCACACATACGCGCAAACACATGAGTGTGCATACAGGAGGGCACATATACACCAGACCAGACACATGTTAAATACAACAGTACATGACAGGCAGGTGCGATAAAATACAGTCATACGTTTAAAGTGCTCCAGGGGAGGATTGACTTGGAGTCCATGGTTTTCCTCCTTCTCAGATCTGTGACTACTTGTTTGAAGACAGTGGTGCTATCAACGGAAGTCTGTTGCAAAGTCATGAGGCACCTAGTCTTCCAGAGTTTTGTGCAAACAATACACATAACAATTCTGAAGAGGTCCTTCTGAATTGTTGGCATATTATCATTGATGAGTCCGTACATTATAGACTTGACATTTATATTGAAAACAAGACCAATGTTCTGGAGCATAGCCCAGATCTCCTGAGTGCGGTAACAGTCAACAATAGGTGGTGTTGAGTCTCGTCATGTATATGTTTATCATTGGACACATTTTAGCTTTAACGTAACAGCTCCATGAGACTACAGCTCTGACAGGGAGTCTGTTAAGATGCATCAGCCACCGAATATCTTTCATGTTCTCAGACAAATTCCTGTTCTTTAACAGTTTGATTACATGCTTACTCTCATCTAAAGTTAAATGATTATATACAATATACCCACCATACTTAAAATCATTGATTTGTTTGAAAATCGCCTTACTTGGAAGGCCGTTCCAATCTACTTTTAATTGCTGGTTATCATAAACAAAGTCAGCAGACATTAAGTTGTAAGTAAGTAAGTAGGGCCTTGTCTGGTTCTCCCTCTCCTCTTTCTCCACATGGAGAGATCTCCGAGCCACAGAGCATTTCTAGATATAGCGGCTGAAACATTTTTCACAAAGGCAATAGATAAACGACTACCGAGCTCTACAGCTCCTAAACCTCCAAAATCTTTGCATTTAAATAAGAATACTCTCTTCGCTACTTCTCTAGTTGTACCCCAGACTAAGTTTACACACTGTTTATTTAATTTTAAGATAATTTGGTTAGATGGAGGAAAGATATTCGCTAAAAACAGGAGTTTGGATAAGAGAAAGGTTTTGACAATATTAATTCTGATTTTATAGTTAGTGTTTTTATTTGCCTTTTTTTTTTTTACCTCATCTTTGATTTCACCCAGTTTTTTATCCCAATTTCTTTCACTACATTCGTTATTACAGAAAATGATACCAAGTATTTTAATTTCTTCATTTACTTTAATGTTAATGATAGGACCGTTTACTTTTACTCCGATCTAAACTCCCTCTGTTTTATTATGATTTAATTTTGCTCCAGAAGCTAATTCATACATATTTAAATGGTTTGTTAACAAATCTAATTCAGACTGATTTTTAATGATGACATCATCTACATAGGCCATGGCAGTGACCTTTGGTATATGGCCTACACTTGTACCAGAGATATGATGGTCAGAATTGATTATTTTAATTAGGGGATTGATGGCCAGGATGTATAGAGCAGCGCTAAGAGGACAACCCTGCTTTACCCCTCTCTCAACTTCAAATGACTCAGTTAAAACACCATTTACGTTAACACACTTTTGACTTGATGTACAGACACTTAACCATGTGAACAAAAGCTTCTGGCACTGTTATATCACTGTCACAAATATCACTCTCTTCATGTATGATTAATTTCCTCTCACCTGAACCTTAGCTAGGTTACCACTATCGGTCATGTGACGGTGGCCTTGCAGGACTTTGACCTTTTGGATCCAGCTTCTTCACACCAAATCTTTGTTGTGCAGATGTAGAGCAGTGCAAGTACGGGAAGAACCGCGTGGAGGCTGATGCCAAGCGGCTGCAGGCAAAGGAAGAAGAGCTAATGAAGAAGAAGCAAGAGATCAGGAACCATCTAACCCAGCTGAAGAAGGAGAGGAGAGACCTGCGCACTGTAGTGGAAGCTGCTGCTGGTAGGACTAATAAGAGCTTGTCATTAAAGGGATTAAAGAAAAGTAAAGTGTTTGGAAAAAAGTTCTCCAACCTCCCCAACTCAACAAGTTTATTAAACATACAATAGCTTTCTGTCGCTTTGGGTCTCTTAATCAAAACAACAAAAGACAAACATTAGCTGTGGCTTGGCTCGCAGCCCCTCCACTGATCTGCTGAACTGATCTGCTTGGAAAAACACTGATTTTTAACATAAAAGTGCTTTATTCAGTGTTTTTACTGGTTTAAATCGCAAGGTCCGTTTGCTTTGGAGAGACCTGTGTTGATAATTGGCTACCGGTAAAATGATGAATGATGAACACTGAAGTGATCCTAACCGGGAGAAGCTGCTCAGTTTGTTTCTCTGATAACTTAAGATCCAGACGTTCAGGAGGTTTTTTATCTGGAGCAGTTTTTACCTGCAGAGGTCTCCTCCTCAAAACAAATGGACAAGATGATCAAAACCAGTAAAAACAATGAATAAAGCAGGTTCATGTGTTAATGCCAGACAGTCTACGACTCATCATGAGCATTTGAAGAGCAGTGAAACCACCTGGCTAGAACCAACCTGCTCCGGCACTGCATGAAACCACCAGAAAAATCACTCATAATTGGTTGGTAGATAATAGATCTACTAACCAATCATGAGTAATTTTTCTGGTGTATATTGGTCACCCTGGGACATTATAATATAATAATAATAATAATAATAATAATAATAATATATTTTTTTTTAATTTAAGTTGTGTGTATAATTAGTGAGCCCATAACAAAAATACTGCAGTTACTGAAAGTCTAAAGTAACTGCAGTATTTTTTATGTGATATACTGTATCTTATTATATGTTATTGTTGTGGGCTACACTAATATCAATGACATGAATATTAATTTATTGGGGAAAGAAAAAACTTGCGAGGAACATGTTAATCAAAAGTAAAAGCTTTATTGATACAGCAAAATGGACAAACACAATTGTGTGAAAACAGGTAGTGGCATAATTCATCATAGCATACTTATACTTATTACTTATAAGGCATCTAACTTAGTATCCAAGCTACAGTTCATGAGTTTAGACTCATGGCCAGAGATTTTCTCTAAAAGAAGCTACTACCTTTTAGAAAAAGGTTTAACCTCTGGGCCATTGTTCAGTCAAAAATAACCCTTTGCATTTGTATAGGTCACAACATTTAAATTTACATGTGAAGGCCTCCCCTGGACTAGGGGCTGGGGGGTCAACTGCTTCTCAGGCTTGGAAAACTGCCGGAAATTGAAACTCCACATCAATTCCTAGCAGTTTCTGACTACTTCTGCTTACATCAACCTGCCAGAGACTGCAAATGAAAATTAGCCTGCATGGCTAAATCTGGCACATTCTGGACTTAAGTGTTCATGTTAATGTATGTGCATTGTCCCTAGTTAAATATAATAAATATAAACAGTGCTGCTTACTGACAAAAATCCCACTTTTCATGCAGTGTTTCTTCATAAACTTAAGATCCAGATTCCCGATGAAAAAGTCTTACATTCGGTTAAAATATATGGTTTAAAACAACCAAGATCTAAAAAGTGTATTGTAAAATGTGGCTTAAAACTGTATAAAAAGTCAGTTGACTTTTTATACAGTTGTTACAATACACTTTTTATCATGACCCTTTTTTACGACCCCTTTGGAATGTAATCACATTACGACTGCCACTAAAGACACATAGACACGTAGCATAGCGTATATTTCTCTGGATTTGAACATTGTTAGAAACATTTGGGATAATGTAAGTACACAACTCAACAAAATATATAGCAGATCTCGTCATGTTACATTTCAATGCGAAAATGCTACGTATTACTTAATAATTTTAAAGAAATAAACATTCACAGAGAAATTCCCCTCTCCTCCTCCATTAGGCAAACGTTCACATGCCTCGCTGTTGGAGCGACTGAAGAAGGTGGAGGAGGACTGCAGGCAGAGGGAGGAGGAGCGGGTGAACCTAGAACTAGAGGTAACAGAGGTGAAGGAGAGCCTGAAGAAAGCCCTGAGCGGTGGGGTCACCCTGGGCCTCACCATCGAACCTAAAGCTGGCTCCTCTGGCATCCAGGTCAGAACATCTCATTTGTGGTGCTTTAATACTTCCACAGTTGTTCAGAAATTATATGTTGCTAGCTTGAAACTACATTGCACTTGGGTTGCCCCGAATACCATTTTTTTGGGCTTTGGAGCTTCCGTACCAATCAACAGCGAATATTTGAAGCTTTGGCTTGGGGGGATGGGGCGGTTTACTTTAATTAAATTGCCTGGCTGCACACATCAGCCACCCCCCACCAACACCTTTCTACCAACACCAAATGCAGATGGCCACCTTCTCAGAGCCGGGTTCTGCTCGAGATTTCTGCTTGTTAAAAATATGTTTTTTCTTTCCACTGTTGTGTCAAAACGCATGCTCTTGGGACTTTGTAAATCAAAGTGTCCTGAGATAACTTTTGTTATGATATGACTGAATTATAAACTTGACTCAATCAAACATTTCTCTGTTCTCGACTGAGATAGACGGCATAGTGCTGCAGTGTTTCAGTGGTTAAATTAGCCTAGCAGCTAATAGACTTTCATCTTCCTGTACTTATAGCTTATTGCACTTCAGAACTATTTTTTTTTTTTTTTTTTTACCTTTGGAGTCTGGTGCTCCATCCTCTTTAGATTTTGGTTTGGGCATTCTTGACTTAATTCTTTCAACTTTTTCTTTAAAAAAATTGATTCCACCATCAATCATTGTGTTCATACACTGTATAGCTGTCTTCCAGGTCATTTTTATTTTAGAAACGAAGCAAAACACTCTTGATGAAGGTCCAGAGGGACTGAAACATTAGTAATATCAATAAATTGTGATGCTGATTAAGAGCAGTGTGAATTATCTTCAAGTCGTATTTTAGAACAATTAAAAAAATAAAAACACACAAAATAAATACGGTATTAAAGAAACAAGTGATAGCCTATAAAATGAATTATGAGGTGGAGGGGACAGGAGAACCTGAAGCTGCATCAATGACAGGAGAATCTGATGCTGCAGGTAAATGAGGTGAGTTTTTACCCTACCTTGAGTGTCAGGGTGCTGGTGGGTTCACTGAGGGATTTCCGCTCCGTGTTTTGAGCCCGATTGGCAAGTCAAGCCAGCCCTCCTAGCAAGCTAATCATGACTCCAAACCTGTCACTGTCCCACTGTGAGGGCTGCCACCACCTAAACCGCAAAATCTGCGACCTCGAGGAGACCATTTCAAACCTGTGCAAGGATCATTTTCCTGAGAAGAGTAAGGGAAGTAATGCAGGCCTGGATGACACACTTCCAATCTGTCCCAGCAACAACAACAACCCTACGCAAACTCTGGGAGCAAATTGGCGCAGGACCCAAACAGTCCAGCTCCACTCCACGGGCTAATACCTGGCGGTCTGTGCGAGATCGTGGAGCACGGTGTCCAAAGAAACTTCCTGCTCACCAGCCGATCGCCTTGAAGAACAAATATGACAGGAGGATTTTCCGGTGCTGCAGTGACACAACAAGTCACCGTCCCTGTCATCGCTGTATTTACCGGAGTTTCTGGAATTAACACCCCACCAGCGAAAACCCGACATGCAGCCTCCATCTGTTCCGCAGCTGACATACCTCCTGGACTGCGACGCGTCCCTGCGATGGCTCCTGCCGGTGCCTCTGGTGGAGTCGTGTCCGTGGGACCGGACCTTGCAGGTCCCAGTGTCCTCCTGTCCTCCCGTGCAGCCAACAGCGAAGGAAAACCTGCTGCCCGCTCTGCTCCAGCTCCGAGTGGTGCTGCCCATGGTGTGAGTCCCGCTACACAGCCTTCCCATCATTGGACACAATGACAGGACCTCACGTCCCTCCTCCACTGCAGCACCTGGCTCTTCTTCTTCCTCACCACGGCCGAGAAATCCCTGTCCGCGCGTCCCCAAGCAAAACAACTGGAGCACCAAAGTCCATCTCCGACTGGACCTGCCACCACCATTACCTCAGTCCCCCTCTCAATCCCGCCCCTCCACTCTGGTCATCGGCTCCTCCATCATGAGGAACGTGAAAGCCAAAAACGCACACATGTACTGTTTTCCTGGAGCAACCATCTCGGACATATGCGACAGACTGCCTGCCCTGCTGGAATGCCACCCGGACTGTCAAACTCGAAATCACATTTAGCAACTCCTTCTGTAAATCAAATCCCATCTTACTCAGATATTACAAACCTGTCTTTAACATAAGCTGTATAGTAAATCATGCAAATCTAGTTACCATTTCATCCACTACATCAAAGCCTACCACTACCAAATTTTGCCTGCAAAGTGTGAGATCACTATCAAACAAATAATTTGTCTGTCAAGATTTCACAGAATCTTAAAGGAGCAATAGGCGAAATTCATTGTTTTTAGATTTCAGGAATGAAAAAAATTGCTATGTAAAGAACTTGTGG